>JAGDQP010028568.1:0-24043 GCA_022664845.1 Lepisma saccharinum | reverse complement strand
ATTTCTTAAAATTGGTTCGGCTTTAGTAAACTTAACCCGAATGATATGTAGTAACATTTAGACTCTTGTACTTAAGAAAAATAATTTCAGTTGTATGCGTACCTATCACTGTTCTGCTGAAAGTAAACTTGTTATTTTTTTATCCTTATTTAAAACAAGTAACGCACTTTCACCGCTTACACACTCAAAAAAAATCAAAATGCTCATTCCTTTACTTACCCAATTTCACGTGCACACGCTACTCCTACTTACTTATTACATTCGTAGTACCAACTGCACATACTGCACAACAGGTAAATTTATACATCCAAAGTATTCACCGATCTTAAGAAGTGTCTCCTTCTGAACCGAAAGAGGCAAATATCAAGTCCGAAGGTGAATATGAACACTCCGGAAAGAGAGAGGAGAATACCATTACAGCAAGAAAGAAAAACATCGCACAGAGTTGTAAACTCACTGAAAGGGA
Organism: Lepisma saccharinum; assembly: GCA_022664845.1. NCBI lineage: Eukaryota > Metazoa > Arthropoda > Insecta > Zygentoma > Lepismatidae > Lepisma > Lepisma saccharinum. Next base: position 23,577 of record JAGDQP010028568.1, on the reverse strand, counting down.
AGTAGCAATCGCGTCGCTCCGCTTCGAGTGGCCCAAAAGTTGACTCTCACCAACATAGACATAGTAAATTTTCTCTAATGTAGAAACGTTCTTAAATTTCCTTCCCATTCTTATTACAAATGCTAGAATTTTGAAAGCTTCATTTGTAATATTTTTTATGTGGCTGTTAATCGTTAATTTCATATCAAACGTGAGACCAAGATTTTTTAACTACATCGGGCCTACTTATGAATTTAACAATTAAATTTATAAATAGTTTTATTTGTACTGAATGATAAAATCTCGTATTAATTGCAAGTTGATTGATAAAGCACCAGTTAGTAAAGTTGCTTAAACTATGCTGTAGTTTTATGGCATCTTCCATGGAATAAATTTTAGCATATATTTGATGTCATCAGGAAATAGCACTTTCTAATTATCTGGTAAGAATTGCGGTAGGTCATTAATGAACAAGAGGAATAACAACGGTCCAGGATTCGAGCCTTGTGGGACTCCTGAGAGTGCTGTATATTCATTAGATTTATGTTCTTTAAATAGAACAGACTGTCTGCGATTAGTTAGATAGGAGAATATGAACCTAATCAAAGATAGAGAGAAGCGATGGTGATTTAATTTACTTAGTAATACATTGTGATTAAGTCTGTCAAAGGCCTTTTCCAAGTCAATATAAATCGTATCGACTTGCTTTCCTTTGTCCAACGAGTATTCAATAAAATCTGTAACAACTGTAAGGTTTGTTACCGTGGATTTTTGTGAAACAATGCCATGTTGTTTAGTTGAGATAACTGCCTACAAATTATTAATAATTCGTTGACATACAATCAGTTCAGAGAATTTTGCAAAGATTGGTAAGATTGCTATAGGCCTGTGGTTGGTAATTTCTCGACTGTTGTTTGTTTTAGGTATAGGACAAACTAAAGCATATTTCCATTTGTTAGGGAAAATACATGTATTTAGTGCCAAGCTGAACGCAATCAATAGGAAATATTTAAATATATCAATACATCCTTTCACTATATACGAGGATATACCATCAGATCTAACCGTCGTTTTGGATTTTAGATTCCTGACAGCCTTTCCTAATTCGTTCAAATGTATTTGATCAACAGACAGTATTCAGATTTCTTCGTAACCCCTAGAATTACTATCAAATTTACTGAACGATTGAGAAGAGGAAACAAATACTGATTGGAAACATTGTACAAACGTATTAGCTATTTCTTCATTGTTACACAAATCCGACCTTCATATTTTAATATATTTGGGGTAAAATGTTTTGTTTTGTATTTAATAAATTTTCACAATTGACCTGGATCAATATTGAGATTATTTTCAGAATTTGATATAAAGGTCTTATAGGCTATTTTATGTCTTTCTTGACTTCCCTACGCAATCGAACAAATTCCTGATAGTAGAGTTTTGAATTTTCAGTTTTGTATGTATAGACTTTATATGATAAATTGTGTTAACCTTGAGTTTCCTAATAAAGTCTTTAGTAAAGCAGCACGAACACTTTGGGATAGTTTCTTTTGCAGGGGAAATATTTGACAAATATTTCATAAATAATATCTTTAAAAAAAGTTTACGAAGTCACTAACATTATTACACTCTTTTATACATTTCCAATCAACTTCCAGTATACTTTAAGATAGGTTTAATGTACTTCATAATAAGGTTCTTTTTGCGCCCTTAATTTAGTAAATATTGTCGTGGTTATGTTGTTGATAAGATGGGCGCCCATGATTAAGGGGATTGTGCTTGGGATTAGGAGCAGAGGGGATTCTGGATGGAATAAATAGGAATTATTTTTGCTGAAAAAAATTATTAATTCGTCTTTTAGAGTTATGATGATGATGTTGGCTCCATGATTATAATGACCATCATCAAGCACGCTCGCATTGACATACAAGGATATCAAGAGAGGGTGCGTGGAGCAAGGGGGGGGGGGTAACATATGCAGTACAATTGCACGATATTAAGTCCACATTCTTATTACGTCTCAATCTCATCCCAAAGAAACTTACAAAAACAAACACACACGAAACATACATCGAACTTCACAACGTGCAATACATTCTAAGTGGGATAAACAGATTGCACCTTTAATCTTCGTATCAATAATCACCGTAACTTTTCCATCACCAACAGACCCGATGCTACTGCTTCCGTACACACGCAACTGCATAACACTGATTTGGATAGGAGTTTTCGTATGCTGTTACGCATACCCCATCCCCTACCACATACACATCTACATGTCATCTCTGGGAAGGAGCTTTACTCATGGCTTAAGAGGAAAACTGAAACCCGGTCTAAACATGTAGTTCAAAACTCTCGTTGTTTATCTCTTATAATTATTGTTTATTTTCTCGGATTCAGTTTCCTGTCCTGATTGGCACTTTCTCTGACTAAACCCGGCTCACCTTTCAACACAAAAATCCTTACCTGTTCCATAACCAAACAATACTTTCGCGCTAGGCATTTACCTATAGTTATTACTTCCCACTTGTTCAATCGTGTTACTCAGTTCCCCTCTTCATCACAGACAATCTGATTACCTCTAGAAATATAGGAGTTGCTTCGAATTGTGTGGTACGTGTTTGTTTGAAGATTGCATTAACTCTTTCAATACAGGGTGGACAGAAAGTCCCTTTACACAAGCAATTATTTAATTGTAACTTTAATAACACTTAGTTATGTATCCAAAACGTCCGTATGTGCACCACCATTATCCTTGCACAGCTTGATACGCCTCCATGTCGTCCTACTCATCCGCTTCACCAGCTGCGGTGTCACATGCTGGAAGGCTTCAAGCACACTTGCCCGCAGAGCGTCATTGTCCACGTTCCGCTTCTTCCTGATGTATGATTTGATGATCCCCCACAGGGCATTTTCTGGTGTCGTAAGGTCCGGACTTCAAGGGGCTGGTGAATTTTAGGACCCACGTCCTATGCACCGGCCAGGAACAGTTCATTCAGGCGTTCACGAACAGCAAGTGCGAAGTGGGCGGGAGCTCCATCGTGTTGGTAAAAACAACCGTGTCGTTGATGCCCAAATTCTGCAGCTGTGGAAGAAGCCAGTCATTCAACACCTCCAGATAAGTTACCTGGGTCACAGAACTCTCAAAGAAGTACGGACCAAAGATGTGTTCTTCAGTCATCCCCGCCCAAAGCATGATGTCCGGAGGATTGTTCTCAATTTGTTGGTAAAAATGTGGGTTTTCCTTTGGCCATATGAAGATGTTCCTATCCTGGGAACTCCGATAAATTGCACATTCATCAGAGAAAAGAATGCACTTCCGAGCAAGAATGGTGGGGAAGGCCTCCAACAAGATCCTACATGCTTCCTGGCGGCGGTTTGTCATTGTCCGTAAGTTAATTGATGGCCATTGGCCGGAATGCTTACAGACCTAAGTCCATTTTCATGTGGAGTTGCATTGTGCTCCTTTCAATTCCAAGTTCTGAAGCACACTTTCTGGTCGACTTCCAGGGTGAACGCATCACTGACGCATTAACTTCAGCACGTGTTTCCCTTCAGGTTGATGGACGACTAGAGCGGGGGGCATCCAAAACACTTCCCAGGCCCAAAGCTTTCTTCTCCCACGTGATCAGTCTGACGACTTGGTGGCTCCTTACCGAACCGTTTACGAAACTTATCCATCACCTGTGTCACATTTTCGTTGTTGTGCTTCCGTTCATGGACCCACATATTTGTCACTAAGCGCTCCTCCAAAGTGAAGTCGCTGGTATCCGCCATTGATCACCAAACACAGAAAGGCGACACAATGAACTGGTCAACGCACAGACTTTCTCCTCCTCCCCGGGCAGTCACGCGATAATCAGGCTGCAATTCACGTGAGGAGCACTGTTGCCATATCAATGATCAGGATGGGAAGTTCAAATTTTAAATAGCTTACCATTTTACACTGTTACATGCATTTAGTTCAGGTGTAAAGGGACTTTCTGACCACCCTGTATATTATTATGCTATAAAAAACTCATGACTTCAGGGTGTACGGGCAGCAGCAACACAAAAACAAAACAAAAAAACTCTAACCTTTCCCTGCTTTACAGACTAAAATCCCATTCTCGTCAACTTAAGTAAAGGAAAAGATACAAAAATAAGCTTGATTTTATAGTCCTTATGAAATAACTTTGGTTAAAAGTAAAGTGATCAACGCGGTAGCTTGAACACAAATTCCAACAAAGATGTGCAACAGCCTTCTCTGTTCCGCTTCACGGGAAGGAATATTCACAAATTGGACAGAACTCGGAGAAATTCTGTAATTCTCTGACTTTTCTCTGATTTAAAGAAAATTCCCTGACTTATCCCGGTTTCACAGACAGCTGGACACACTGGATTTCAAGGAAAATTTCATGACGAACTACTCAAATTCATACCCTTTTCTTGTTCTTTATTCCCGGTAGACCTCTTGAATATATTATACATAATTTTGAAATTACGAGGTGTATAACTGGACTTCTGTCGTTCTTGCTGCAAATAGATTTTATGTTTATGGCGTGTAACGCGAAACAAGGTGTTCTGAAATAGGGTTGTGGAAGGAGTGCCGGGTAAACCACTGCAGGATGATTTAAATTTCCGTAAACAAATCCTTTTTCTTTTTCAAAGAAAATATATTATTGCTGAAACTTATGACCGGAATACTATCGAACTTCATTCGTAACTGGAGACTGCTATCTTCGTATAACTTGTTTCACTAACAAATTATACAAATATAGTAATAAATTTTGTAAATACAATTGTAGTAGTCCTGCTAAGTTTGTAATTATCTCTGAAACTTGTTGCGTACTTTCGTATCCACACTGACAGCAGCTCTAATCTGCAACAATCGAGTACATACATACACAAAAAAGCTCCCACTTCCAGGGTAACGCTTTGTTTAGTGTTTTTAATATACCCTTGGTAGGTTGAATGGTTAGCACTCTCGGTTTCTGCACGCGTCGTTTTCAGGTTCAGTGCGGACCCTGGATTAATAATATAAGGGGTGGTCAAATGAAAACTGGTCAGACGGCAAAAAAGCATCATTGAACATTTATTACCTCAAAAGTAATCTCCAAAAACTGTTTAAGCCATTTATTCCATTACGACAGTCAATCCCATCCTTGAAGAAGGTTCTGGGCTGCCAACGGAATCTAATCTTTACCCAGTAACACATGTCCTCGTCCAATAAATCTCATGGTGCGCAAGAACGTTATCAACACGAGTTTGATAACGGTACTGACATCTATTGGGGACCTGGAAAAGCAGTGACAACTTGTACTTGCACACCATTCGTTTGTTTATTGTGCTGGAAGTAAGGTTAGCGATATAACTATTCCTCCAACATCAGAAAAGGAGACGTGTAAAGAAGAACAAAGAGGTTTGGATCACTTTTTGACTGGTAAGAGAGGTAAAGGACGAGAAATCCATCGTTGCATGTCTGCTGTCCAGATCTCTCCCCATGCGATTTCCTCATTTATGGCGAGCTGAAAAGACATATTTCGTGGACATCGGTTGTATCGAACGAGGACGTGTGTGGCTGAATAAAGATTTGGTTCCGTTGGCAGCCTAAGAGCTTCAAGGATGGGATTGGCCGTTTTATCTTCCAGTCTTAGGAGTTCTGGAGATTGTTTTTTGAAGTAATAAATGTTCAATAACACTTTTTGGCATCTAACCAGTTTTCATTTGACTGCCTCTCATAATAATAATAAAACATTGTTGTACGATATATCGAATCACTTTCAGGTGTATTTTCCGCCATCAGGAAATACTACACACAAGCACTGTTTGTTTCTTCGGAAGGTCTCAGATGAGGCAGTGTTGTCAGCCACTCTATTCCCACAATGGACATTTCCGTTTTCACCGTTATGCATTTTGGTTGTGTATATCAGATCAAAAAATATATCATGTTTTTTGGAATTTCAGTTCTACGATTTCTCGTTATGTAGAAATGTAGCATGAAATACTAAAAAAATCCACCTCTTACGTCATTCAACGAAACTCGTCTTTTAATTGGTTTGACGTAATCATTTTGTAGTAGTTCAATAGATATATGTGTCTTACTGTGTATCTTTTTGTTTCGAAGACAAAAAACATAAAGAAAGAAAGAATATTCACATCATCACTTAACGAAATAATTCATTTATACTATGACACAATACAACTGAACAAGTTAAAACAGCAAATAGGCCCTACCTGTTTTTTTATTAACATAAATTTCTGAAATGAGTGACATGCATAGTACTGTCTCACTTTACAATGCTTATCGTTATTTTATGTTCTATTTGACGTTCTCTCAATGTGATGTAAATCGTTAACGCGTATATCTTTCAATCTTTTTTATTTCACCGAAGGGTGATCGAAATCCCTATCGAGAAAAATGTTTGTTTTTACATCTACGAAACGGAATAGTAACTTCAGTACAATAGCTTCGACTTACATTTTTGTTTCCATCCTTTTCTCTCTCTCTCTCGCTATGTTAAAAACATCGAGCTCTACGTAATGATACTGGAGTGACTGCTTAGTATCGAAAGATAGACGCCTGAGCAAATATTTGAAGAGTACAGGAAACACAATCAAAGTCACATTTTGAAAGTTGTGAGAAAACACACATTTTAAGGTGTAAGCACTTGAATTTCAATTTATTTTTTGCCCTCTAGCACATTATTGGCCTACACCAAAATGTCTTAAGGCCAAAAATAAATATATCCAAGTGTTTACACCTTAAAATGTGTGTTTTCTCACAACTTTCAAAATGTGACTGACTGTTTTTTCCCTGTACTCTTTTATTTAAACTCCTATGTCTACCAGTCTATCCAGTCCAATCCGATATGAATAAAATTTTCAGTTTTAATTCAGTTCTATACGCTTCTTATCGCGGTGCGGCCCATTTTTTATTTCAGTCTTAATTCCTGAGTTATTCATATAATAGTATACCGTACTCTGCTTATAATAAATCAGAGCATAGAAAAGCATATCAAGCATAAAAAAAGTAAATTGGAACCGAAAATTTGGTTCATATTGATTTAGACTGGCTTCATATATTTTTGGCAGCAGTCATTCCAGTATCGCTTTTAGATAGAGGTCATTGGATAAGTCTTTCTTATTCACGAAGACCTTCTCGCCGTTCAAACTCCCTGACCGAGTTCAGCACATAGCTAATAGAGGACAGTGCCACTGCAGGAGTTAAAAAAGGACGCGAAATTCACATCAATTAGTGATAAATTTATCGCAAGTTGAGATATTTCATATATCTCATGTTAGTTCTTTCTTTATTTGTAATTTGATTTGTGTGCTCAAAATTCATTGGAACGTTACGCCATCGTATACATCAGTAACTTCATGAAGTAATGCGTGTAAAGACTTGTTAAAGTGCCGAGTATGATACATTGAATCCATCGCTAATCTTCGCAGTTTAAATTCGATACAAATATGGGCTGTGAGAAGCCAGGTTTATTAAGGTAGTGAATATGAGCGAGGGTAGCGTACACAGCTGATGCTATTTACACCCCTCCGAACTGCACGCAGTCAAGCCCTTTCTCGTTTCCATTTCTTGTCAGGGTAACAAATATTTTGTTAGGAAAACTTGTTGACGTGTTAATGAACAAAGGAACTCTACACCACTTGCACAATTTCTTTTTATCTATTTATGCTATCGGTTCTTAGCAATACAAACTAAACTCGTAACTTGCATTTAGTTCAATGACAAGCCGTCTACAGATTGCTTACGTCATAACGTGGCGGCCGTCGATTTAGCGCACGAATGGGACTGTTTGGAAACACAGCTTGGTATCTCCTGATATATTGAACACAGAAAGAAAAGAAAGTGTTTTCCCAAGTCTGTTTGAGCAGAAGATTTTTTCATGCAATAATAATAATAATAAAAATAGTACCGGAAATGTCCATTGTTAACAATTTAACATACACTAAGGTGCCAAAAATATGACACCACAAATTTATACAATGCACAAAACAAAAAAGGAAAATAACACTACCAGTATTGTTCTTGTAAATAAGACACTGTAAATTTATTCACAATTACACAATGTACAGTGATCATTAAGCATTGTTGAAATTAATCGTCTGAAAGTGCTATTATATAATTATACTGACACAGGGTTTGAGTAAATGGCCTGACGGAAAGTCTTTTTCTTCTGCTTCTGCGTTGGTTTCTGTTTAAATTTCTGATGGGGTGGGAGTGGGGAATCTTCTTTTACACTATATAGACTCAACACACAACTGTTTTCTTGACCTAAAAGAGGATGCCCGACTGTTTTAAGAAAGATTATAAAGTCCACATCAACAATTCATTTTTCTTTTTTGTAATCGAGCTGGATTCGAGTTGAAACAAAAATATGAGCCTCCAACCCCTAGTAAAAAGGGTTAAGTTTGTTTTTTGTTTCCCCTTTCCATACTTTTGTTTTCTATACAGTTGACTTATACATTGCTTCAACAACTATCCAGAACAAGTAATACTACAACAGGACATTCCACCTCTGTACAAAATGACAAAAGCATTAATCTTCAAAGGGAGCGCGGGGCATTTCTTGTTTTAAATACACAGCTTCCCCCTCCTCTCCGTAAAGTCAATCTTGCACCTTTATTACTTTCCAGCACAAAAACCGTTTTTTTGTCATTCCAAGCAGTAAATGCTTGAATGTTCAAACTGCCTTCACTGTATATTGAACACAAAAAAGCAACAGTAGCAGCAGATTTTTTTTTTTCAACAAATACACATTTTTTATTCAATTTTTTTCTTTTTGATTTTGCTTGGACTTCAACATTCAATGGAAAATAAACACATCCACCTTTTCTCAAAACTTCATCTACGACAGAAAAAAGTGATCTCTATCTATAACACTATGCTAATAACAATAAAATGCTCTTTTTTTTTTTTAATAAAAAATAAAAAAAACAAAAACAGAAACAAAAAGAAAATACTGCACAGTTTTTCTTTTAAAAAAAATAAATAAACAACTTTGTATTTTTGACATTCCGCGGAAGTTCTTTCATTAGTACCTTTACTGGAGTTCCTTTAACACATTTTGCAAGGCATTTCACGAAACATTTTTTTGTTTTTTAAAAATACATCAAACAAAGAACTCCCCATATATTTTACTAAACACTGTTTTATTTTTTTATTTTACTGAGAAAAAAAATGTGCCAATATGAACAAAGAAATGTATCCACGTAGTTAATTTTCTGTTTCTAACTCGGGGTTTAACAAGACAATAGGTAAGACAACGACTACATTCAGCACAATCACACTTAGCAAACAAACAATTAAACAAACAAAATAATAAGGGCTGGACGCGCGGGGGGAAAAGGGCTGACATTAAACAATAAATAAAAAGACTAGCAACACAATTGTTTCTCTTTTTTTTTTTAATAATCAATTCTTATTTTTTGTCCTTACCACTGCAAAAGCAAGCACTAAAACAATAAACTACTTATTCTCACTTGTTTTCAATGATTTTGTTTCTGTTTGAAACTGTAATTTCACCACAACTATAAATATGTATGTATTTCTTCATTGTTCTTTTGAATGATACAACTTACACCAGCGGTTGCTCCGTTACAAGCATAACCTTACAAGGAAACCACGGCTACTACATAATTAGCTGCAATATAAATGAGTCGAATGGTTCTTCATTTACTTATTTTTTTTTTCTTTTTTATGCTGACGAACCTTATTTAAATGATGACATATTATTATTATTATTACGACCAACAAACGAGTTTCTATCTTAAACCTTTATTTTTTTTTAAACAAAAAAGCCATTTCGTCTTAGCACCTTGAAATACCCATTGACGTTTGTCTCTAACACTCAATCTTGGCACATTAATATATGTATATAATATATATATATTTATTTTCTTTACTGACAATTGCTTTTTTTTTCTTATATACACAACATACAGCCCACAGAGTTTAGTTACACACTAAGTGGAACAGAAGAAAGAGAAAATAAGTACAAGAGAACAAACAATCTTCAATATATATACATATTTCAAGAAAGATACTTCTTTTTTTTTTCTTTTTTTACATAACTGTTCTAACAGATGACTTGAGTCTAATAAAATAGAATCTAAAAATTTATTGTGCTTGTAGTTTTTTTAAATGACAACATTGTGTGTTTTCTGTTTTCCTTTTTCTTACTTAAATTTCTACAAATAAAGACAAAACAACACAGCTCTCTCTCTCTGTTTTTTAATAAATTAAAATTTAATAGACAATAACATAATGACACAATCAACTTTGTTTCTTTCTTTCTAACACATTTATAAATTAGTACTCTTCACTGTAACAAGAATAAATATACTATTTAAGACAAAGAATTGAAGAACAAACAAACAAACAAAAAAAAAGTACTTTGTGTGAGTACACTGACAAGGAGGTAAAATTTCAGATCTAGGCTTTCAGAAGAAAAAAAAAGCACTACATACATTTTGTGCTGCTACTGTTCAATGTCCGTCTCTTGGGAACCCATATTGTTGGTTTCGGTTCCCCTACCATTAAAAAAAAAATCATCTTTCTTTTTCCAACGATCACAGTTCAGTTTCCAAAATTTCATGAAACTTTTCGATTCAACATCTTCCGACTTCTCTCTCTGTACCGTTTGCTCTCAGCATTAGTCGCACATCATTCCACAATTGCTTCATTTTGATGATGATAATAATAATAATACTAATTAATAACTAGGGATCAGGAAAAAAAAAATATTCAGCCATAAAGCAAACACGAAAAGTTATTATTTCACGTCACACATTTGTTACTTAAAATTTTGTTGCACTTGCGTTTAGGGGATAGATTTTTCTTTCTTTCTTTTTTTGTTGTCCTTTTTCTTTTTTGCATGTAGACTTATTTTAAACTGCTTCCAGAGAAGACTTCGAAAATAAGTTTGTCTTCTTGCCTGACTGACTTGCTGTTCACAGGGTAACTGAACCACCATCCGAGAAAAATATCTTTTGTATATATATTATATATGTAGTATATATATCTTATGATGCATGTACGTGTGTGTAAATAATATGCAACACGAGATTACATACAAACATAAGTGAAACGTCTATGCGATTTTCTTCATTTGTATGTATATATACACATTTTTTTAAAATGTTTTCTCCATTATTGGTCTTTCTTTTTCTATGGCTGTCTTAAAACACTATTCAACTTATGTACACTGGATATCCGACATCGTCATCATCATCATCTTCGGTAAGGGAAGGTAAGCAGATAAATTTAGCACGAGGTAGCACTGAGAAGCATCCAGCACCACCTAGTGCCAGTCTGGAATATTAACGGTATTTGTGCACACAATAGCTTTGTATTCTTATTTTAAATGACTTACTTTGTTACGAACAGCTGAGCCGTGCTTGCTGGCTTTTATAATTAACTTTTTTTTTCTTTACATTTACATTGCTTGTCTTCGTTCTATTCGTAGTTTTCTCAACATCTACCAAACAAGCAGAAAAAATATAATACTTGACAACTTATGTTCCTAGACTGTGTTGTGTTTCTATATTCGTGCGGTGGTTGTTGATTATTTTTTCTTGTTTTTATTAAATTTCAAAACTCTTGGCCGTATTAGATACACGGAGGGAAAGCCCAAGTGCAGTTCCTATGTATATTTTTCTCCTCATAATATAGGGTTGCCGTCAGGGCACGACGCTGGCCAAAACAACGACTTCTTCTTGTACACCATTTTACAAGAACACTATACACAGAGGCGCCAAGTTTTGAGCCACAGGGTGCTGTGAGGACTTTTGGCACATCACTGGGAACAGTAATGGAAGTGCGTGATATAGCTACTAAATTTCTTCTCCATTGTCTTGATGTCACAACACCTATCTACGCTGTTGGACTTACAATGCTGAAGATGTACAAGGCTGTAGTAATAGTAGTAGTGTGTGCCAACAAACCTACCAGCACTTCCAGGGATGGGAAAAAATACAGCACAATTTCCTTTCATTTCTTCTTTCTCTCTCTCTCACTCTTGTCCTAGAACTAGAGCTAGAGCTAGAGGTTGTGAAAAACCATCAGAAATAGTCTAACACCAAAGGAGATGCTTCTTCCTTCAGGCCATCACAACAATTCATATTGCCGCAAATGCATTCTCTGAATTATGTCTCGGCAGTCATTGAACACACGACGGATGTTTTCTGTATCCACTGCGCAGGTGAAGTGAGGGTAACAATAGTGCTTTCCATCCCCACTTGCAGTACTGATACGCTGAAAATAAATAAAATATTTTCAATATGTAGTTAGAAAAACAAAACACTTACAGTGTAAATTATATCAATAACGGAAGTACGTACGTAATACTGTATGTACAACCAATAAATTACAGAAACAATATTTAGTTGTAATTAAATCTTACAATAATTTATAACACCCTCCCTTTCTGGTCTGTCTTCACAAAGTCAATTCCTAGCACACAAGATGCAACTGAGCTTACATTTTACGTATCAAGAGAAGTACAAGGGGAAACTGATATGTTTTGAACCTGATCCCTTCTTAATCAACTGCTAGTGGCGTTACCATAATTACTAGCAATACATCTATGTGATATTATAAATGCAAAGTCTCTTATAAATACAATACAGTCTGATCTCAGTGATCTTTGGGTAATCAAACAAGAAACAGCACAGTGTCAGAAGATACAACGTGAGGAATCGACAGCGCATCGTGTAGTAACTTCACATTTTTTTTTCGATCTTTGCACGGACTACCTATTATGTTTGCTCTCCCATAACCGTAGATGAGACCTGAATACGACTGTCTATGTAGTGAATAAAATACGGAGAAAGGAAGACTGATAGTTTAAGACGCAATGATCAACGTTTAAGCTTATAGTAACGTAACTGACTACCTGAGCCTCCTACGTGGCCTAGTCGGAAGCGCGCTCAACTTCAGTACGAGTGGTCTCGGGTTCGACTCCCGGTGGAGGATCAAAATTTCGGTATAGACCCACCATCATGAGGACAATTGGGGAGCTATTTGAATAAAAAAAATGTAGCGGAGTGTGGTCATGAAAGACAGACACACACGACAACGAAGAGGTGTTACGCTGACCACGTAACCGTAATTCAACCGTCTGACAGGCCAGGCCCCTTTAAGGGCTGTTGCGCCACACAATTTAGTTTAACTGACTATCTATCAAAAGAAGACCACAATGGATACCGATTAATATGCAGAACTATGGAAGGACTCTGGGTAGATAAGGAACCTTAAACTCTGAAAAGGAGATCTTCTTCTTCAAGATAACGTCAATGTCCACACATACACAGCGCAAATTTCCAGGTATGTCTTGAGAGAAGTTAAACTCTGTCCCTTTATCATGGTTGTATTCTACCCGCCTGCATCGCGTTCTTTTGGTTTTTAGGACTAGTAAGATGCGGGAGCCAAAACGAGGAAAACATGGCGGGTGTAGAATTATTATTTTGAAAGCAAAATATGTTTGATGTTTACGTTAGAATGGAAGGGTCCATTATCAAACAACCACCAAGTTCTGGAGTCGAACATTTTCCGTCTTACACGACCAATTTGAAACTTAATGTCTTTTAACACTTTCCAAAGAATTGTTTCGTTAGTGTTACCATTTTGGGGACAACATACAACTTTAGTCCAAGTCCGTCACGTATTAGAATAACGTTCCTTGGCATTCATATCCGGGAACAAGCACACGGAAGGACTTTAGTTAAGGTACCATCCCGGCATTCGCCTGGTGAAATTAAATAAATATAATGGGTAATCCGAACCCAGAATGACCTTCAGCAGGGGGGAGGGGGCTAGAAATCGCGTACCTCCTATTGTTGATCCACGTTCGCGACGTTAATCACTGAACTACGGGGGCTGGATCGTGGCTATTAACATAAATTGTCGATAGATATCGACGCAGACTATCAACCTTTTTTTCACTCGTCTAATAACTCACACCCTTTACGAAAAAGAGAAATCTATTCAAATATTGTTTGTCGGGATATTTATTTATTATGTCGGTTTTTAGGTAATTATAGCTCAGGCTGGAACATCTCATTACTTTTCTTTGTAAGAATACCTTTAACGGCCGGAGTTCGTTAATTAATAATACTTGAGTATTAGTTTTGTCCCTACATGATTATCTTGTACACATAAATACATGGTTTCTTAACTTTCGAATTAAGCTATATAGACGAAGAAAATTAAAATACTGATGACAAAACTGAATTGTCCCCATTGCACATCTGTATCATTTTAACGAATTAATATACACATTTATTCTTATATACATGGATACCTTTAAATACTAATTTATTATTCTCTTTGGAATCGTAACTTTCTAGAGCTAAGGTACAAGGTTATGGATAAATTTAAACATACAAGTCAACTGTTTTATCCCCACATATTGACTTTAATTTAACAAGTACACTTCTTATTTAAGAAGTTCACACTGCCACGTGTATACTAGAACTGGAAGCCAGTCTTTTTTTTATCAGGACAACAAAACTACAGCTTTTGTAAAATCTGTGAATCCGATGGAAGGTCCGAGTTCGATATTCGAACTGGTTAACTTTAAGGACTTTATAATTGTTATTCCAGCATTAGTCTTGCGATGTAGAAAAATTAGCCGATTCGAAATAAACGCTCGTAACCCTTGACTTTTTTTTACTTCGGAGGTTCGAGACATGAGGTATATCTAATCGGCAGCTATTGAAAGTGCAAATATACAATATGTTCATAAACTGCACCAACAAACTTTGGGAGGTGATTTCTCGCATCGAAACAAGACGAAAGTTCCTCTGACAATTACTCGAAATGTGCACAGTTTCGAAGCTACAGGCTAACGAAAGCGTGGGAAATGTATTTTAAAGCTTCATATTTCTAACACCACGAACACTAGAGCTGATGCGGCATGGTACCGCCGAAGACTTTAAACTTACTATATTTAAAAATGTATGTTCCAAAATTGTGCGATGGGTGCGTAAGGGATTCCTCAAAGGACGCAGACGATTCCCGGAATTTTTCTCAAGTAGAGGTAAGTCAAATTGAGCATGTATTAAACGACTTTCCGTGTGAGTAAAGATTACATACGTTACCACCGGCTTCCAAGCACACAATGATAGGCAATCTCTCTGATAACAAATAAAACAAAATGTTCGATGAAAGCATGCAATTCTTACTCCTAATTGTTATGGAACCACACTTTAAAAAGAAGTTTGGCATATGGAATCTGCTTGAGATATCGACTTGATGCAAGCGAATTATTGTTTCCTGGTGGAACGCCGTCCCATTTATGCTCATTTCGAGCCCCCTCTTTACTTCAAAGAATTTCTGGGAATTCCCTACTTCCTATGGGAAATCCCTTGCGCGCCCATTGCGAAATTTTGAATTTTCAAATATGTATTTCTGAATAGTGCAGTTTTAAATTCTTTGACGGTACCATGCGGCATCAGCGCTACTGTTCTTGGTGTTAGAAATATGAAGCTCATTTTCCCACGCTTTCGGTAGCCTGTAGCTCCGACACTATGTACTTTTCGAAAAATTGTTAGAGGAATTTTCGTCTTGTTTCGATGCGAGGAACCTCCCGAAGTGTGTCGATGTAGTTTATAAACACGCTGTATAGCCAGAGAATATTGAAATATTTAAAATAAAAATTGGTGATCACATTGCATATTTGTGCACTTTGCAATTTAAAATTCCTGCGGGAAGCAGATAAAATGTAGTGCTCGCGTTTAAATTACACAAAAACTGATACAATAAATATCGTGCTGTAAATTTAAGATTAATTACTTCATAAGTAAGAATACTACAGTATGTGACGAAATGTCATGTTTATAAAGTATTAATTATTATATGAAGGGAATATAGATTGGTTACCTCATATACGCCCAATGAGCCAATGACACTATATAGTATCTCGCTAGAGTGGTAATTTGAACATGGATCATATTGGAAGCAGATGTTAAGACTTATTTCTGTGCCTAAGATGCAGACCCACTTAAGTCACAAATCCTTGTTTACTTGTTTACGAGAAAAAAAATCCTTTCATAGAAAGTAAATGGACAAACGACATAACTAACTTACTTTTTTACTTTACTTAACATGTTTATATCAAGAATCATGCAACCATTATGTGAGGCCTTCCGAATACTGTACAAAACTGCATTAATCAAGTTTTGGACAAAATTGGACTTATGCGGTTCTGGCTCTCAAGTACAGATTTATGACAAATGAGGAACGGATTTAGGAAAATTGTTGATTAGAAATCACAAAGGTGTTCTGAATTCAGAGTGCGTATACCTGTTGTAAATAGTGATATAAAACTATATTGAGGTAACTAACTAACTTTCATAAAAGAGTACATATGGTATGCAGGAATAACCTGATTTACAGAATCGAAAGCTATGTACGGGTGTAAAAATCACGAAAATTGAAAATGTCATGTGTACGATTACTAATGTGCGTATAGGAGAGTTACGTACGAGTAAAGAATATTAAGAGGAAAATACAGTAGGTGTATTCTTAAGTCTTATGTATGTCTGACGGAATCTAGGAAAGGAATAAGCTCGAATAGTATTAGTGGTATTATAAAGATGATAAGAAATTACACAGTAAAGAACTTGTGTACAGTATAGGAAACGATTTCAATACCGCATTTCAAAGACTACGAAACATAGTAGCTCTGAAAAATCTCTCAAGAGGCGTAGAACTGTGATAGTCATCCTAATTAATGCAACCTATATTCGCTACACAAAATCATCTACAATTATACAGGGTGAGTCAAATGATGTTCCCGATTTCGTTAATTTATTATTCGAACAGTAATAAACTTTTCTTGCCAATATAATTTTTTTCTGGAATATAATCTCAAAAAGTTTTTTCCCCCCTTTCTATTGCAGAGCCGTAGTTACGTAGACAACCACCAGGAGGCAGTTTAGACGAAGTGAGCAATATGGCTTCTACAGGCCAACAGAAAGCGTTCTGTGTGCTTGATTTTCATGCGACTAAGTCTGTTGTGCAAGTTCAACGGCATTTCCGCGGAAAATTTGGCACCTTCTGGTAAGTCAATTAGACAATGGTATGCGCAATTTGAAGAAACTGTGGAGCGTGTGCGCGCTACCTACGCAAGGAGTCCTTAAATGTCAACGCGCCGTGCAAGCCGAGAACTAGGCATGACACAGAAAACTGTCTGGCGAGTGTTGCGGAAACGTCTCGTCATGAACCCTTATCGCCTACATCTGGTGCAAGCTCTAAAACCTTATAACCTTGATGTAAGGGCATCTTCTTGTGACAGTGCATGGAGGACAATGGATGCTCAGATAAGTTACATTTCTGCGACGAATCAACATTCCACATTTCAGGCAAAGTGAACAGATATAACGTACGGATTTGGGGCACTGAGAAGTCACATGCTGTTGTGCAACATGAACGTGACTCTCCAAAATTATTTTATTTTGTGCCATTTCCAAACGCAAAGTCTATGGACCTTTTTTCTTTGAAGAAGATACCGTGACGGGTGCTACATACCTGGACATGCTACAACAATGGTTATTACCACAGCTTGAACAAGACAGTGTTGATTTCATCTTACAACGAGATGGCGCACCAGCACATTTCCATCGTCACGTTCGTGAATACCTGAATGAGCGACTTCCTAAACGGTGGATTGGTCGTGCGGTGGTGGGAGATCAAGAATTCATGAAATGTCCACCAAGATCCCCAGACCTCACCCCATGCGATTTCTATCTCTGAGGTTTCATCAAAGATCGCGTATTTGTGCCGCCACTTGCTACAACTGTGATTGAATTGCGTGAGCGCATCACTGCAGCTGTGGCCGACATCGACCCTGACATGCTAGGAAGAGTTTGGCAGAAACTTGATTACAGACTAGATGTGTGTCGTGTAACTCGTGGATCGCATATGGAACATTTATAATATGTTAGAAAAAACTTTTTGAGTTGATCAATCAGTGTGTGTAATCTCTGTTTACATACGTGTTATTAAAAGCAAAGCAAAAAAATAAAAATAAAAAAAAAAACACTGAAATCGGGAACATCATTTTGACTCACCCTGTACTACATGCACAAATAAGCCCTAAGGTGACAAAACCAAAACTCACCTTGCAATTCAACTCTCAGCAATTTTAGTACTTTAATACGAGAAATTATTCGCTTTCTAGGAGTACAAAGAATTTTTTTTAAGCAGGTGTATATGTTAATTACATAATCATCATCTTTATGTACATGTGAATATATGTAAGTAAATGTATCGAGTGTCACTACCACTTCACTTATAAACATCCGACATCTTATGCTGAACTTTTTTTTTTTTTAATGTTACCACAACGTTAGTGTGTTGCGTAATAATATTTCTGATTATACTGATGAATACGTTGACAGAAATGTGCAGGACTTAAAAATATGTACGATATTGTGAATAAATATACGTGCTGAAATAAAATCACTGCTTATTTTGTACGTAATGAGTCTAATTATAAACGAGTGGTGCTTCTTAAATGCAGGCATAGTAGTATATGGAATGTTATTGTTTACGTATTCTAAGTAGTTCTTCAATGAAGGGAGTCCAAGTGTTATATAATTGGCATGTAATTCGAGGGGATATGGGCATCCTAAAGTATTTAGAAATAGCTATATTTAGAGGTGGTTGAAAGTGAATATTGCAGATTTGCATCAAGATTCAAATTAACTGTCTGGATAACTATTGTCTAAGATTAGGGAGAGAGGGGGGTTATGTTTAATTTCCGTGTAAATCTAGGGAGCTTGGAACAAATTTTAAAGGCTCCAAGAAATAAGTTTTTCCAAACTTTACGTTTCGTCGAAATAAGTGCATGACCAGACTGCTTATGGGTGTAAACAGCGGAGGCAGATGGCTTTCTCTCTATATTTACAGCCATACCTTAGCGACTTTTTTCCTATTGCCACAACTAGGAAAAAGGGTTGTTATGATATGGCAGCAACTTCTGAAACTTATTGTTCTTCCTGTAAATTATAAGGCCTAAGTAACTTAATCTACCAGCGTTTTTCTAAGTCATGAGTGAATTTTGAATTAGGGTAGAAAGAACTGAGGTCTTGTAAGACGAAACCTATCTCAAGAGTCAGAATTATAGATCGAAAGTCCATAGTCCACATAACGTGTGTATCTAATAAATATTAACTCACGTCTTGATATTAAGGATGATTCAATATGACTCATGCTGATGTTGGCCAAAACAGGAGATAAAAGCCTTTCCATCGCCAGACCTTCTTTCTGGATGGTTTTCATCTATAGTTCTAACTCTGAATCAAGATTTCCTTTTACAATACTTAAATTCTTTCAATCTAATTTGAAATTCACTCATGCGTTGGCAAACCTTGGTAGGTTAAATTATTTAGACCTCCTTGTAATTTACAGGAAGAACAGTAAGTTTCAAAGTACAGTATATAGAAAGGCACCTGCCTCCCCTGTTCACATCCATGAACAGTCTCGTCATTCACATATTTCGGAAGGTAATGCTTGGAAGAATGTATTTCTTCGAGGCTATAAAACTTGTTCCGACCCTCTTGATTTAGACACGAAAATTAAACACATGTTTCTACAGGGTTAGACAATAGTTATTCAGACAATCAACTACAATAGTAACGCAAATCCTCACTATCCACTTTCGATAGAGCACGAACTCGAAACACAGTTGGTATTAAATACGTTAGGATGCCCATCTTCTCTCGAATTAAACGACAATTAAAAAAGGCACACAATAAAAATGTCATAACTACAGCATTGGTACTTCTAAATCACATCAAAAATGATACGTGGAATACAGAGTTACTTCACAAATAATAAGCAAAATCAAAAGCCTCTGTGATTACACGGCGGTAAAAAATATACCAGTATAGCAAACCACTGGCTGTCAGGTGTGTCATTTTATTTCAGCACGTATATTTATTCACATTATGGTACAACTCACTAACGGGTTGGTACCTATTTTCCCACGTATTTCACAACGAATCATGAAAGTGTTTAAAGATCACAATTTGACTCCCGCATTGCGCCCCCCTAAAAGTCTTGAAAAGTTCCTCACTGGGTTTTAAAATTATTTCACCGATAACATGCAACATTCAGGCGTAAACGAAGTCATATGCAGTTGTGACAAAACGTACATTGGAATGACCAAAAGACCCATGTCTGTACGCATAAATGAACATACCAAAGACGTACACTCCGAAAACCCAGTTTCTGGCCTTTCCAAACATTTACGAAATGAGAACCACAGTATAAAATCCGCACACGTCCTATACAAGGCTAATTACATAGACCGTTCTGCAAAGGAGGCTTGCTTCATTATTTCCATAAAAACCTGTTATAACAGACCGAAGACTACTTAAAGCGTGGTCGCCTCTTTTAGAAAATATACTCTATCAGTCCAGGTCCCGTCCCTTAATACCTTCCCCCTGCACCACCCATTGCCATATTCTCAAAGAACTTCTAACATTACCAGTTTCCTTCACATCTGTTCCCATTGATTCACACGTTATAGTAATTTAACCAGCAGGCGCAGTGTTCCACTTTTGGTTATTTTGCCATGTCAGTTTTAACCACTTAGCCAATCACGTCTCCACTGTTTCAGCTTTATACCAGGAAGTCCAAGACAAGTTAAGCACACAGCTCTTTTTCTTTTCCTTGCTTCCTCAATGTTTCTTCTTCACTTCCTTCATACTTCTTTCAACAAATATCTAGGCGTTTTTTTCTGTGATCATGGGAGCAGTATAAGCTCCCGAAACATTACAAGAGAGAAGAAAACTAAGCATTTGAAGACTACTTATCAACGCCGGTAAGTACAAATTAACATGAAATAAAATAACTTCAAAAATTTCCATGTTTCGCCTGAATTCCAGGTTAGTCTTTGATTTCCGTCAATATATTCATCAATACATTCAGTAATACTCTCACATACAACACACTAACGTTCTGGCAATATTTTAAAAACAGATTATCACAAAATTTCGGTGTTTATAAGGTAAAGTGGTAGTGACACATTGTAAAGTACAATTTTACTTCCTTTCTTTCACTTACACATATTCGCACGCACATACACACGAGGATTACATATTTAACATACACCTGCTAAAAAAGATATCTTTGTGCGCTTGAAGAAGCTACTACATTAAGGAGCGAAAAGCTTCGCGTATTGAAGTATCGAAATTCCTGAAGACACAATTACGAAGTGAGTTTTGTTTTAGATGCCTTTGTCCCCCTTGCGTCTCTATTCCTATAATTACAATTCAGATAGGTGCAATTTGACTAATTCCATTTAGATAAACATAAATAACACACTAATAAAAGAATTATATTTCGACCTATATGGGGTCTTTCTTAAGCAAGGAAGAAGGAGAGATGTAACGAAAACATGTACGAAGACTAGTAAGTAAAGCGATAGCGGTGCCACATATCGGATGACACCAAGTTCTGAACAACTCACTAAAGGATTACATGTACGTTTCACGATAGGATCGTGCAAAGCTATGTATCGAAAATAATGTGCAAATGGGAAGAAAGGGGGACAGAGGCAGGTGGGAGGAGTTAAGACTTATTGACGGTCTACGCCAGGTTTCATTTTGCGCGTGAATGAAGGCTTTTTCCCACAGGAGGTGTGTTGAAATGTTGGTCGTACGACGCAGAATATATATATATCAGCAGCAGGGAAAGACAGATCAAAATTTGTGTTTCGTGACAGAGTGATCACTACCCATGTCTTCGTATACGCGCACACCTCAGTCAGGAAGGATGGTCGCTGTTATCGTTCCCAGGACCTTGCGGTTACTAGGACAACGCTATACCAACTGCGCTACCGCTCTCTGTCTTCCCCTGCTTGAGAAAGACCTCATACAGGTCGAAATGTAGTTCTTTATTTGTGTGTATTCAGCTGGAACAATATATCTAAATTATAATTTTAACTAAAATTTCATTTTATTTTAATCATAAATTTAAATAAAACTCATACAAACCAAAAATTCATCCCGGATGAAGTACTTGGCACGGACTACCTCCGGGTCTTCACCTGGTTCGGCTTGGGCATCCGTGGGAGTTTGGTATCGGGCAAAATCAGCAAAGTAGTCTTCCAACCGAGACTTTCCTGCTTTAATTTTTTCTGCTAGAAGATCCTGTTTATTTAAAAACAGAATCACTGATATCGTCCTCAACCACCTGAAAGCAGAAGAAGTTTCAAGTAAATAAAAGCAGGTTATGAGTATTACAAAATTTGATGTAAATAAATAACGAGTCCATTCAATAAAATGTGACGTTTTTCTCCAAACAAAAAATTAAAATTTCAATAAAGAAATACTGCAAATAAGTATTTTCAACATGAACCCTATACATAGCTGGTAACTTCTTTTCATTAATTCATTTTCATCGTGGGAGGCTAACGGGTTGTGTGCCTTGGGCTACAACTATATCAAAAATCTGGATCCATTTTGGGAATGGTACATTACACTGCTGTTTCCGATGCAAAGTCGATTCAGTATTGCCAAGAAAAGGATCTCTTGTGCAGAACGAGCGATTAGGATATTCACTATCTGCCACTATACATAGTCCCCATACACATTTCGGAAAATTAAGACATTTTCCTAATCCAACTACACAAAATGTCATTGCATAAAGCTGTGGTTTGAATCTGGAACAGTATGTAGAGGGAAGATGCTGCTTCGCCATATATCACAACATGTAATCAACACACTAAAGGGCCCGCCGAATACCACGTAGGTAAAACACATATTGTGGTTTTCTTCTCGAATGCGGAGCAGGCAAAAGATGTTTCTATTTTCTTCCTACAAACAGGCTAAGGAATTTAAATTAAAAGCTCTACCTAATAGGGAGTCTTTGGGAACCTTCTTATGGCTTAGTTCCTGATAAACCTAAGCCTTATTTGCACGTGCCCTTCTATCTACGGTTGTAATTACCACCAATTACTTGAATACACATTAAAATTCCAGAATACTTGTTGATATTATATTATATGCTTCAATATATCCAATCGGTACACAATTCACAAAACAACATACTAAACAATATAAATAATATACGATTATTTACAATAAAATACATAATTATAAAATATAATATGAAGAATAAAACAATTTATAAAATAGAATAATAGATCAGATATTAACCTTAAATACGTGCAATTCCATTTTGAAGTGCTATTACACACATTTAAACCCATTTGATACAATCATACCTTTGAAACAAACTAGCCCCAAAATGCTCTTCAAATTGAAGAATTAACATATATATCACAAATCTAAAATTCAAATAGTCCTAAAAACTGTTCTAACTATCCATTATTATAAATAACTTAAGATCTTACTCCACGGATTCAAATAAATTACGTAACCTGTGCTACAATTTAATCAAGCACAAATCAAAAAATAATCTCCTAATCCTAATATAATGTCTCCATGTGACCCATTTTATAAATCAAGAATAATTCTTACGATCAAACATGAGTCATGCTATTCCAACTCATGTACAGAACTCAACTGTTTAATTATGAACACAATAAATCAAACATCGTAAGTATAATAAAGAAAGTAAAATAC
>JAGDQP010028567.1:0-14866 GCA_022664845.1 Lepisma saccharinum | reverse complement strand
TATATATGTGTGTGTGTGTGTGTGTGTGTGTGTGTGTTTGTATGTGGGTGTTTATGTGTGTGCACTAGTGTGTGTGTGTGTGTGTGTGTGTGTGTGTGTAAGAGACAAGTCTTTGTTAAACCGAAACATGTCTTTCTTCTGTAGGGGGCAGATCACGATACAATAATTAGTCAAAGAAGTCCGAGGTCCTGGTACTTCCACAGAATACCAAACACGTTTATGTTTATATTCCATCTGAGCCTTATTGTGCAAACACGTTGCTTTATAATGATACCAAATCCTGTCTATAACAAGTTCTTCGTTTTTATTCTTCAATTTTCTTTCGCAACCGACTCGTATACTTGTTTTATGAATCCATAATAATGACACAATTTATGCACTTCATGTGTTTTAATATGAGCTTGGGCAGGGCACGAAAATGTATACATGCAGGTCCAAACACAGTGAAACTTCATTGAAACTTTATATACTGTGCATGTTCTTCTTAGGGTTATGGAGTGCCGCGCTACGCTTTAATACCTCCATAGAAAAACCAATAGAGAAGCTAGTTTTGCTGGTCCTGTGCAAGTTACCATCCCGACATTTTGGGTTACTGAGGAAAACAAAGGAAGTCTTCAGTCATGATGCCCTTCTCTGTGTTTGAATCCCGAGGCAAGCACATTTCCACACGATACACGATGCACAACTGTTAATCAACAATTCTGGCGGGAAATTTTAGAATAAAGATTCTTCATATACTGTAAGCCTTTAGAATAATGATACGGTCTTTAGTATCGAACTAAGAATCCATTCGGAAGGTCTTGGGTTTACTTCACTTAAAACCTGTGATAGTATTTTTCGGAATAAGTCTTACGGATTCGAACCACGAAACTACGACAGACTGTCACAGTAAAAGTGCAATCTAAAGCAGAAATTCAATTTGTCACGTTCTCGCATATTTCAGGTAACGAAACTTGACGATTTGTCACAATAAAATACGTGTGGCTGCAGTGTTTTTCGACTTTTGCCTACTTTCTTCAAAGCTTCTTCATTATGTATATGTTGTGTACAGTTGATCTTTTCCATTCTCCTCCATGTTTACGTTTCGAGGGTTTCCAATTTTCTTTCATTATTTTTACGTGGATCCACGTTTCAGCTCCATATAACACAGAACTCTCTTTACCAGCCTACTGAAGAGTTTCTCCTTCTTAGTGAATACCTTTTTCGCCATTGATGTTCTTGTCTCTATTTATTCTTCATATTTCATGCATTCTCTCATGATACTTTCGAGATATTTGAAGTTGGATTTACTATTCTACTTCTTCTCTTCCAATGTTGATGTTTAATGCGGTTTCATTTTTTTTTTTTACAGCCTCTTTCGATTTCTATACGTCTATCTTCACTCCATGTTCCTCACAGATGAATCTTTAATCCAAATTTCCTCTCACTTACATTCCTCATTCCTCGGAATAGTCTTCTCTTAAGAGAGTAAACCGAACCCCCATTGTTTACTGGGGAGGTCGCTGAATTACAAGGAAGAGTGCCAAAGTGCTACTCCGGAGTTAAGGTCCAGAGTAGTCTAAATTTATACTTCCTGTCAAGTGTATTAACTATGCAAAATATTAAAGGGAGACGGCCAGGCATGCTCAAAATATACTCATTTGAAATTGGCCAAAAGTGTCATGAAAGTGGTCACGTTGAATACCGCTAGGATGGTATTGCAGAGTACGACAAAAGTTCCATGTCGACCGAGGTACTCGCGTGGTCTGAGGCGTCAGGCCAGAGTCTCCAAAGTTGCAGGTTCGAATTTCGGATGGGACATGGCTGTATTTTATTCTTAGAAACTTTAACAGGTAAGAAAATAAAAACGGGACAAAGTCAGTAGTAACAAAAAAGGCCCAAATATACATGTATTTTTTCAAAAGCGCCTATAGGACTTGAGGTCAAAGGCCAACCTGAAGATCACATGACCACCTTGATCGATAGGGAACTTTTGTCGCACTCCTCAATACCTTCCAAACGGTATCGAAAGTGACCACCTCTATGGTACTTTTGACCAACTTCAAATGTGTATAACTTGAACATGCCTGGTCGTCGCCATTTCATGTTTTACACGCTTGACCAGAAGCATAAAGTTAGTCTACTCTGGACTTTGACACCGGAGTAGTACTTTGACACTCCTCTTTGTTAGAGTATGCATTAGGAGGTGACGCAAGTTTGAATCCTTCTTGTGTAGACTGAGATAACTATGGTTTTCCTTTATTTCCTACAGTACCGCTTAGGGAGCCCTTTGGTATATCACGTTTTGACGCCTCCCCGATCCCAGTTCGACATTAGATCCTTGTCACTTGATGCTACATTACCCATGAGTAGAGGAAAGCAAAATTAGCATGCACGAATAACGCGAAAGCAAAATAACGCATGCACGGTATTCCCAAGAAATGCCATTGCTGGTAGCCGAGTATTGCAGCCTAAGTGGCAAATTAACAAAAACTGAATTCGCAAATAAAACAACTTTCAGAATTTTACACTATTTCTTTTATTTTAAACGAATAGACCGATTATCTTTCCTACAAATTTACTTTCTGAAATTACAGTCCAAAATGTTGTTTTACGGGAAAATCGGATAGCTTTCATTTCAGTAGGAGACAACATTCACAGCGTTGAATGCTATAATGTCTCAAATCGAGTTTTGTTCGATATCGAAAATGCCCGATTTGAGCTCTCCCATCAACCTTTTCTATTCAAGTGCAACTTGTCGTCTGCTTGGTTGTGATAGCGATATTGAAGTAGGAGTTTTGAATGTTACTAAATGCAGCATAAAGCAACCAAATACCGAAACATTTTGGGAATGTGGGAAAAAAATAAAACACCACCCTAAACCGACTTTTAAGGTTATGAAAATCGATTTAAAGAGTGAAACAACTTTTACCTGTCTCTACCCATGATGTGTAATGAACCAGCACAGTTTTAACTCCTCTGGCCACTCCTCTTGCTATCAACCGCGCGAGCTCACTCGGAAAACGCAGAGAAAAGGAAAGCTTCTTTGTATTTATGACAGCAAATCGACCCCCTCCTCATTCGGTGGGGTGCTTTTATATCATACTAAATTTTGATAACAAACTTATATTTGAACACAAAATAATTAAAATTAGAAAACTACATCATTTTGGCGCACTGTGTGGAGGCACCGTTCAGGGCACCTCCTAAATCGGACTCTGGCCACAATAACGAATGCCAGGGTGGTACCTTGAATTAAACCCAGGGCGTTACTTTTCCCACGAACATAGAAAAAACAGTTAAAAGCGGTAACGAGCTAGAACCTCACATGAAACGTCCAGAAATCTCAAATTTCAAGTAACTGCTACAACAAAATTATAAAGGAAATGGTGATTAAAATTCAAATGCAAAGAGGAGCAATTTGGGTCAAGAGGTTGATGTGTCTACCAGGATCAACATCAGGACAACTCCTTGATCTGTGAAGTGATGAACAAGTTACAACGAGAAAAAAATAGAGGCAGAGAGAAAGATTCTCCTTTCTTTCAATATATAAAAACAAGGAAGTACACGACAAAAACAGTTGGAAAGTACCGGTATTTCCAAACTTGTCACTTTACAAGTCGTACTCCTACTCCACAACTTGTTTCTTTGCGATATACAACATGTATCTGATCACACGACGTGCTTAAAACAATATATATTTTTTAACTTTCGTCTAAGGGTTTTTTTTTTACGTTTAACGTGGGCTTGGACCAGGACGAATTGTGATGTCCTGGCTGAGGGACCGCTTCTCATGATTTTCATTATTTATGAGTGTTATCAGATGTCGGAGAGGCAGCCAGTGACCTTTGTTAAGAGACATCCTTAACCCCAGGCTAAAACAACTTTTGTCTTCCTTCTCATCCACTGTTTCTGAGAAGAGAGATTTGCTCCAGGGACTTTGGTGTTGATGGCAATACACAGTCACGGCTAATTTCCTTCTTTTATGGATGTCCATGCAAATTGACGCTAATTTGTATAGTCTTTAGACTGCATTAGATTAGTCCCCTAGAAGCAATATTGGAATATCTGGTGTGCAGGGATTGTCGCTGTAGAAACGTCAAGCGACTTCTTTCAGTAGAAGAAAAACATGCAAACACATCCAGACCTGCTACACCACACCTAATCAAATTTTACATATTTAATCACTAAACGAATCAGTTCATAACTATAGAAAGAAATGATAGTCATGGGCATGTTATAGAGAACTGACAAAGACTCTGAAATTAACCCTCTTCAAACAGAAACAAAGATAAACTTTAAAGAAGTGTGTAATCAATTACTTTTGTTTATTGCATATACGGATTATGATAAAACGCTAGGAAATTTCCCATATCTACGCACGGTAACAAATCATTACTCACAGAAAAAAATTAACATGGATCCTTTTGTAAACAGCAGAAGACAACTTATGAGTGGCTACAAATTCTTTGGCTAAAGCCGAAGGTCTATTTATTTATTTATATTTTGTAGACATTTACAGAACATACTGCTTGGCGTGAGAACAGTTGCTTGTTGTGTTATAAGGTGAACAAGATTTGTCCAGTTCGTTGAGTGGTATACAAATCTGCTCCTAATATTTTGTACCATGTAAAAGTTTTTTGGGAATATTATTCTTAATTTGTTGTCTGGTGGAACAATTTTACGACCTTAGGAAAAGAACGTACTTTGTCCATTTTTTGCTAGATTGGGATAAGAGTTCCATTTGTTTGTTCTTTGAAGGGTCTTTATTACGTGATGCTGATTAAGGATTTTTAAAATGCTCTCCTGTAAAATCTAGAAAATGGACAAAGCCCGTTCTTTCCTGTCGTCTTCATTCTTCTTTAGACGAGCATGACATATTCTTGACGTACGGCACAAGCTTAGGGGGGTGGTAAGTCTCACGCTCGACCGCCTTTATCACAAGGTGCCCAGGAATATCAGGGACTACTCAGTTTGATAGGAGGCTGAATGCACCTCAGAGCGCCAGGCAGGAGAACACTGCGGAAAACGTCTCCAGTGTTCTGGCCGGGATATGAGCCCAGATCGTATTAAAACATATTGGAATGAAAGAAAATATGTTCCTGTATTTGAAACTGATATATTTTTTTGCCTTTCTTTATATTTTCACTTTGAAATCGACTAATGAGCAACAGAAATATTTCAATAAAAATGATAATAAATTTACAAACTTTTCATTTTGTAAGTGTTTCCGGTGGTGGATGAATGGTTTCGCCCACCGCCTTTTAATCAGGGATTGCAGATTTCGATTTCCGGTATTAGTGCTCTCAGAAGTTTGACTCGACCTGTGACTAAATAGATCATATCCGCGACCCTTTGTCTTACAAAACCCATCCAACTGATAGTGACAGATTGAACGTAGTTATAAAATCCACTCTAAACAGTTGGCCCCGTTATTAGGATCTCCATCCGAAAGTGGTAAGTGTAAACCACCATCGGTGCACCTTGCCGCTATGGTACCTAAACGTAAACCCTGGCTGCTACTTTCTCTGCCTCCCAGAAGAGTGTTCGCTGAAGGATATCATAACACAAGCATGAGATGGGTTATACCATAGCTGATTGTCTCGCATATAAACGTAAGTTAAAAATAACTTATACTGCTTATTATATTAGCGCATAAATACAGCAATCTGCTATTTGCGCTTTAAGTTGAATACTCTTTCGACGGCGTATTATGTCAGTTTTGAAATCTTTTAGAAACTTAAAGTAAAACATTTTAATAGAAGACATTTTTATACTTTATTATCAAAATGATGAAAATGACACAAGTCTGCAATCATTACTATTTCATTTTAAGGAAATATTCGACGTATTGAGCTACAAAACGAACTGTGCTAATTCATGTTGACTAAATGTACTATAACCTACACATTCCTTTATACTTCGTTTCAAGAAATTTAACTATTTCAGTAATAATGATTGGGTTTCGGTAACATGTCAATAATAGCTCCGAAGCAAACATATGATGAGACAGAAAAGAATTATATATTTTTCCTTCCGTCATGATTAGAATGTCAAAGTAGGTGCACATGCAAATTTTGGCAACTCGAGTGCAATTACTGTGGGAGATAGCGATGATATCAAAGTCAGATTCTTGTGTGTGTATAGAGTGGTAAAAAATGTGGAAATGTCTTTATACTTTTAAATTGTTGAAGGAAATAGAAATCAAATTCACAGTAATGGGTACTGGGTGGAAGGCGTTACTTGTTGGAGGGGTATGTTCTTCACGGCAGCCACAGTACTTGTTGGAGGGATGTTCTTCACGGTAACCATCTAGTAGTCCGCCATGTTGGATCTCGATTGATTTTCTTAAATGGAGAGAAGGTTGTGTAATATGTCCGTGTGAGCTAGGATTTTACTTGAAACACGTTTCAGAAGTCAGTTTTACCGTAAATGTATTATTGTGAATGATGTGGCGGGGTATGTGGTACTACTAGCTTGAGGTAATGATACAATAGCCTGAAATCACCCATTTCATTTTGAAATAATGAAGAAAATAAACACCCCAATGAATACAAACTGGTATTGGGTAATCGATATGAATTTGTATTCTTTTGGGTTTTATTTCCGTCATTATTTCAAAACAGAATGGGCGACTCTTTTCCGCATTATTTATCCTACCAGATTCCGACCTGGGCCATAAATGCTTAAAGACTATAAATTCAATTCAGTTCAAAGTTGGAACCGCTGTAGCTCGAACAATTTTTAACAGCTTATATGAGCTGTCTTTTGTTGTTTTTGTGCTTTTGTCTCAGGAATCCGTCTGTCAAGTTTAGATCACATATTACAGTACACCGTATATGTTGCTGTAATTTAAATTTCGTATTTAATTTATATATCTGTGCTGTTGTATAATCCACCTCCGAAGCCTTTCCAAAACTCTGACGGACAACATCCCACGGAAAGAGAATTTCCAGAGAAATGGATTCCACAACGAATTTGTCGGAGCAAGTATTCAAAGTACCATCTTGGCATTCGTCTGTCCAACAGAGATTAAAGAACTTGAAAACTCATAACTCAGAATGGCTGTTGTAAGCAAACTTTGAAACTACGCCGCACTCATATTTCTTGATCTTAAAAACGGACTTCTCCACTCGACGTGAGAGTTAGGTCTATAGCCCTGACATACCCAACAACAGTTCAGCACCATTGGTTACGATTTCGAACTTCGGATCGGCACTGCGGAGGCATCTAGGATGGAGTTCTGCTGCTGGCTTTACCTACTTAGGTTTTTCAGGGATACCCCTGTTTTCAGGTGGATGCTGTAGAGACCTGCATGGGCCGAATTTTTCGGCCCAAGCCCAATCTAGCCCAAATGTACTTAGGCCCAGCCCAGCTCGGGCCCGGAACGTTTTGGAGGTTTTTGGCCCGAGCCTGGCCCGGTTCAATAAGTTAAAAAGATTCCTGGCCCGAGCCCGGCCCGGCCAGATAAGTTTTAAAAATTCTTGGTCCGAGCCTGGTCCGATATTTTTTTAATTCTTGACCCTAGCCCGACCCGGGCCCGATAAATTTTGAAAAGTTTTGGCTCGAGCCCTAATCTTTCTCAAAATTTAGTATTAAACCCGGACTAGTCCCAAAAAACTTTGCAAACATTTTCTAAACTATGGAACATTTTCTTGAGAACATTTTCACAGCCCCACCCTTGCCTTCCAAATGGTACCATCTATGTTTGTAATTGAAAGGGAAGAAATCATATAACTAAAATCTGAACACACAACTCACAAGCTACTGTTATAGAGGTAGAACACAATGAATTGATAATGTGTTACCTGCAGAAATAGCAGGCGTTCAATCGACAGGATGTACATCAAAGGATATTCTATAAGAATTAAGACCTCAGCTAATCTCTTGATAAAAATTACCGGAAGATAAATTGAAAGCTTTGATTATTTTGAACGTAGAGTACCTTTTCCTTGTTTACGTAAATATTGGTCTGTGTACTATCTTTTTTATTTTTTAAGCTAGACGGGCTGAAATTCGAACTTTATTTTTTCAGTGCGATTGACTTACAGATACAGCTGGAGAATGATAATCTTTCCCAAACCATCTATCTGGCAGTCAATGCCCAAAGGCTGACTCCAACATTGTCATTATGATTAAGAACTGTAATAATACAACGAATTTGGCAAATATTGCTTAATGTATTAACTTCGTGTTAGAGAGGTAACAAACTCAAGTTCCTGGTGAGACTTGCATCGTGGATAAAGTTTAATCTGGCGTATTCCCAGAGAGTTCCTTGGAATAGTTAAAATGGAACGTTTGGCTTTATTCCAATTATCGAGTAACGAAAGTCAATAATTATTAAAGAACTGTAATTAATCGACCCGAGCCCGGCCCGACCTAAAGAGAAAGCAGTGTCGACCTGCCCAAGCCCGGCCCGGCCCGGCCCGGCCCACAGAAATAGCGGAGCTGTCTCGTCCAAACCTGTCTCGGGCCGAGCCCAGCCGGTGCAGCTCTCTAGGATGCTGTTATGGTATTTAGACAAAGGCCCGGATTGTTACCTTTTTCTTCCCTACATTCGAGGAAATGCTCACCGAGGGAAGTCATCCTTCCGATATGTAATGGACTTGGGCCATAGCTCCTTTACGACGCGTAAATGAAAATTAGAAATTAGAAAGAAACTGGAATTCCTGACTTGCCTTAAGTTTTACGTACTGTACATAATTTAGACTATATTAAATCTATCATTTGTTTACATGAAAATAATAAATATGTTATGTGGTAAATAAAATACACAAGTTAACAAACGTAGTGATTTTTTTATTTGAAAGTCATCATTTATTAATAACGCCCCATTCAGTGTTTTGTGTTTAAATTAACTATCTCTATGTACTTACATCAATGACACATATATCATCTACTTTGTTAAGACGTAAGTACCAACTGGCTTCAGTTACCTTATAAGATAAAATAAAGTCCTTAAAGGATTCTTGCATCACTTCTTCGTCTGCTTACTTATTCTTCCCCATGCAATTTTTTTTAAAGAAAAGAAAAACAGAAGAAGTGGCACCTACCGTAAAACTAACCCAGATACATATCATCCCACGTCTTGACCCTGACCACTGCTTGAATAGTGCGCAAGCAGTAAATCGATGGTTTCGTGCCGATTGCAAGCATCACGTTTTCCAGCAGTTTAACAATTATTTGCACATTTCTTCTTTTTTTTACCTTTCGAGGAAGTTCACATCTAACCAGGGGTCATTCGCATGGAAACTAACACTAGAAGCGTCATCGAACTTGCTTCATTTCAAATATTGAATTATCCGCTACATCAGGCTCTAGTTCAGGAGTGTCAAACTCAGATCGTTTGTTCGAGGGTCAGCAACTTCAAAATACAGTTGACGCCAGCATTATCTATTTATTTGCTTGTCCCTCTCTCTTTCTCTCTTTCTTTCTTTCTCTCTTTATCCATCTACTTATGTATGTACTCACATAGGACCGGTATTTTCTTGAGATATTCTACGAATAAAAGGGAATATTGCAACATCTCAAGAAATTTAATTGAACTTATTTATGGTCCTTAGGGATTTATGGCTCTGGTCGGGATAGGGTAGAGGAAACGATGCGAGAAGGAGTTGGCCAGAGTCCAAGTTGAAAGTACTGTCCCGGCATTTGTCTGCTGTGACAGGAAAATTCCAGGAAAATTTTCAGTCAGGATGGCAGGCTGCTGTATCGGGCTCAGGAACTCCCGAATGGAAAGCCAACGAACACTCTTTAAACTGAGCTAGGGAGCTCGGTGAAGTATTCCTAGGACATTATTCTTGTATATACCTAGAACATCCACCGAGCCGCCGTAGTTCAGTGGCAGAGCGTCAGCATAGCATCTGGGAGGTTGTGGGTACGACTCCAGCGACCGTTCATCCTGACTGAGGGTTTCCAGGTGTTTTCCTCAGCCACACCAGGAAAATGCCGGGATGGCACCTTAAACGTAGGCCCTGTCCAACACCTTCCCGAATCCTTTTCCCTTCCCTGAATCTTAGATGAATACAGCACATAATTTAAAAAAATTCAAACTGAACCTAGAACTTGTATCTGGATATATGAAATGAGCGCACATATTACGGATATTCCTTGGAATATTTCGAGTATGTTGTACGAGTGTGTGTAAATGGTTATTCTTTCGAGAAATTCTTCCAATATTCTAGGGATATTCCATAAATTCCAACCTAGATTATAATTTTTATTATCAAAAGCATATTTTATAAATATCCTTACTTAATCTAAAACATTCTAGTATAATCTAAGAAAATTATGGATCAAAACGAGAAATTCCTGGAATATTCTATGTCATTTACGTAAATATGTATGCGTATATTTATTTAGTATCTAGCACGGTAACCAGCCAGCCAACCATGATTGAGACTTTCAACTATCTAAGCAATTTTAATTTTAAATTTTCTGTCTAAATAAATTTTAATTATGAGATCGTGAGTTGCACTTGTCACGGTTGCCTTTAACAATTACCATTATGCTATGTCTCAACAAACAATTTAGAAAACCTAAAAGCCATGCAAGTAAGTTAGAATCCCTGTTCACAGAGTTACAAAATGGAGCTGAATGAACTGAAGGTGCATGTAAGTTACAGGAAAAGCATAATTTTCTGTGAATTCTTCCACCGCGAAATGATGGGCTATAAACACTGAAAAAGACTACTGTTAACAATGTAAACAACCTGAAATGTTCAAATGCATAACAAAGTGCTTATAAAAGTGAAACGATCTTTCTTTTGTCGGAAGATTATTGGTCAGCAAATCATACCCTATACTCTGAAGTATGTTTCTCTTACCTAAGCTTGTCAATATAAGGATGCGGCAATACCTAATGAAACGAAAATTTTTGGATATACCAAATCTGATTATTTAACTGTAGCTCAGAATCCAAAAAAATATCAAGCTTACGATGACGATGGTGTTGATAAATGTCCTATGAAGAGGCTAGCTTTGATTCAAATGTTCTTGAGCAATGTGATCCGATGGTGGTTTACCATTACCTTTCATTAGTTTCCTAATGAGCTACAGTTTTAAGTGGATTCCAAACCTCTCGTTTACTGTGTTCTTATTGTGTATTGAACAGGAGTCATGGTGGCTCAGTGGAAGAGCGCTCACTTCTGGTGCTTGAGGTACTCGGTTCGATCCCTGCTTATGCCATGTGGGCTTTGTGGTGAATCAACACCGTGTACGTAGTAGTTCTCGGAGATGTCCAGTTTCCTCCCACTTTCTTCATTCCACCAATTCTCTTATCAGCATCCATTCGGCCTAAGCCAAAGTTGCCTAAAGGCCTTAAATAAAATTCAATTAAATTTAATTGTGGATTGAACACGGAACCCGTGCATTACAAGCCAATGTGAAGATCAATCACTTAGCTGATACACCGAAGCTAACAATTTAGATAATAATTGTTAGGGATTGATAATAATTTAGATAACCGAAAATTATAACAGAAAGTATTGGGAGAACGAATAGTTGAAAATTATCTAGTTAGTACATTGAAGTTTACACATCACTATACTCCACTCTTTGGATACTTCTTAATCAAATATTTGGATATTCTTTCGTTCGATTTTCCGATTCTGAATTTTACATTATTCAGATAATCAGTTAGTCGAATCCCAGTTTAAATTATTCGAACTAAAAAGTGCTGGCATGACTTACACACTAAAACTTTATTAAAATTTCATAGCACAGCATAACAGTTTGTGTGTTCTAGCAACCTTCACAGCTAACACACTCAAGTCGCAGTTTTACATTTGCCTGATGAAGGGGTTGCTAGAACACTGAAAGCAGTAAGCTGTAGTATGTGGTTTTAATGCATTTGAATTTTATTTATGATCATTAGGCATCTAAGGCTCGGCCCTGGATAGGAGAGAAGGGAGGATCCGGGAAGGTGTCGGCAGGGCCTCAGTTGAAGGTACTATCCCAGCATTGCCTGGTGTGACAAAGGAATACCTCAGGAAAATCCCAGTCAGGATGGTCGCCCGCTGGAATTTAACCCACGACCTCTAGAATGCTACGTCAATGTCCTATCACTGAGCTACGGTGGCTTGGTGTGGTTTTAATAAAGTTTCAGTGTGTAAACCTTGTCAGCATAGTTTAGTTTATGAGTACAAGGCCTGAATATAGTTATATATAAATGATTCGAAAATCCCATTTGTGACACAGATTAAGTAAGTATCTGAACAGTAGTAAATAGCTACATATGTTAGAATTAGGTAAATACAATAATTAGAATTAGGTAAATACAATAATTAGAATTAGGTAAATACAATTGTTAGAATCAGGTAAATACAATTGTTAGAATCTGGTAAATACAATTCTTAGGATTTGTGGGGGAGGTAAACGTATTTATATTGAAATTATTTTTAATTTAATTATCTCAGCTTTGTTTTATTAT
Source organism: Lepisma saccharinum (assembly GCA_022664845.1). NCBI lineage: Eukaryota > Metazoa > Arthropoda > Insecta > Zygentoma > Lepismatidae > Lepisma > Lepisma saccharinum. Next base: position 2,458 of record JAGDQP010028567.1, on the reverse strand, counting down.
TGTTTACCAATCTTCACTACACCCATGCATTTAGCTTGCATACAGTTAAGGCATTAATATAATAATTACTTCGTTTCTGATGTCAACTGACTGACCGAGCGGTCTAAGACGGAAGACCATCGGCCTGAAGGTCCCAGGTTCGAGTCCCTGCAGGGGCATGTGTATCTTAACTAGAACGTGACGGGGCGAAGTCTAAAGTTACTAGACTGGCCCGTATAAAAATAAAGCTTACAAGGTCTTTTGAGTGGTATCCTGCTAAACAACCTCGACTCACTTGCAAGGCTTTGAATTTGAATGGTTCCCGGTTCGATCCCTGCTACCAGGCTACGGGTCTAGGTTTCTTTTCCTTCAAACAAACCCGTTTGTTGTCTCAACACAGTGACTGGCTTCTCTTATTCTCCTAACAGAACATAAAATGTCCCCCAGAACAATTTAGAAAAGATTTTTTTTTTAAAAAAACATTACATTCTTTAGACTAACACTAGAACATTCTGCAAATATCACGTTTTCCATCATTCTTTTAAGTTACTGTTATTTTACAACTAAAATTATGTATTTTTTCGAAGCACAAAGTACGAGATAAATACTAGTGTATATTAATACTATATATTACTATAGATTCTAAGTACTATTACTACGTACTAATAAGTTACAATTAGTACTAGGTTTTATGATATTTTAAAATATGTACCTCTCTAGTGAAGCTAAAACTCCTGCTTTTTGCCAGTTTAGAAAGATCACACGAAGTCCCCTTCATTTCTGTTATTGTCCGTATATGAGAACGATACAATGAAGCTTCGCTCTTTCCTTTGTATGCGCAGAAGGGGAACACTGAAACATCTGCTCACACACATTTACACACACTAATAAACAGTAGTTACACTACACTTTGGGGTCAAACTTCCGCCTTTTTGCCCGTTGGTAGCAGCTGTTTTCGCTGGGAGCGCTTGGGTGTCTTTTGGTAGGAGTTAGCGAGGAAGACTTGGGGGGGGTTGGAAGGGGTGATGGAAAAGGATTAAAAAGATGTTTTTCTTTATCTTAAGGATAATTTTGAAGTCGTTTAAGAATAATGTGAACGGATTGCCGTAGAAAGACGAGAGAGGTATGAAACTGGGCTAGAATTTTACAAGGAGTACGAATATCGTGGTTTCATCCCCGTATATGTATATTTATTTAACCCTTTCGTGAATAACACTCTTTATTAACTAATTAATAAATATCTATAAATAGGATATGCATAATTATAGGTATATACATAATTATATACATAGTAATTAATAATAAAACTAGAATGAGGTTTGCAAGCAAACCGAACTCGTAATAACTAGATAAAAAGAGAATTTCGTAAGATATTCGAAGCCGATTAATAAGACGTTTCTTAATCTTAAGATGTTGAAAGTGTATTTGATAATCTTTAATAAAGTTTAGGGCGTGTGAGTGGACTAGTGGTTGAAAGTAAATGTGAAATGAACTTCGGAGACGAATCAGACTATTTCGTAAGAAAATAGGAAGCTGTTTAATAAGACGTTGAAAGAATCTTTGGCAATCTTAAGGCGCTGGAAGGAATGTTTGTTCTGAAAGTCTAAGCGAGACACATTACAATGTAATGGAGCTAATACTTACATGTGACTGGACTAGTACTTGATACTACATGTGAAATGACCATCGGAGACGAAAATCTTGAGATTTCTTAAGACGTTTAATAATCTTAAAGAGGTTTAATAAGGAAGTGTCCAAGAAATGTTACTTTTTTCACGTAGAGCGTTGAATGTCTATAGTAGATTTGATCGTTAAATGTAGTAAGAGTGTTCTTTGTTTAGCCTTTTCCTTGGAATTCCTTAAGAAATTACCAAGATGGTATTCAAGAAAATGGTTATACTTAGGAATGAAGTGACCTAGGGAGACGGGAAAAGTTTGTAACCACGCTAACATTCTATATGCATGTACTGGATATATATCTTACTTGTCTATTTTCCTTGGAAGAAATTGCCAAGATGGTACTCAAGAAAATAGCTTTAATCAGGAATGGAGTAAACTAAGGAGACGGGAAAAGTTTGTAACCAGAATAGAATTCTATATACAATGTTTTAGTACTGTTTTTGCCTCGATTTTGCTTGGAACTCCTTAAGAAGCTTTCAAGATGATATTTAAGAAACTGGCTTTGGTTCAGAACGAAGTGAACTAGGAAGATAGGAGAAGGTTAAAATCAAGTTAGGTATGTATTGAAATAAGTAGAATCGCTCGTAATGGCCAATCTTCCTTGGAACTCCTCAAGAAATTACCAAGATGATATTCAAGAAAGTGCCTTTAATTGGGAATTAAGCGAACTAGAGAGACGGGAAAAGTTTGGAACCAAGCTAAAATCCTATATTCAATGTACTGAGAATACTTTTAATTGTCTATCTGAAGAGTATTTGGTAAAATACGATCCTCTATAATAAGGAAAACTTCTAAGGAA
>JAGDQP010028566.1:0-24045 GCA_022664845.1 Lepisma saccharinum | reverse complement strand
TTTTTTTTTTTTTTTTTTTTTTTTTTGAGAGTAAAAATGGAAAATCCACTTGACGTGCCAGGAAAATCCAGACAATCATATTTTTGGACTCTCTCTCATTCAAAACCGCTATAAAAAGGACCAGTGCTTCTTCTTCTTCTTTGTTTTTATTTGCTTATTCGAAAAAAAATAACAAGCGTACATTTCACGAAACAAAAGACTGATAGACAAAAGAGAATTATATTTGTATGAACAAAAGACGTACGACCATGTATTGCATTGATCACTATAGCAACGTTACTAAAACATAATCAAAATTCATGTGTATACATCTTCCTCTTGTATAATCTTTTGTTTAGGTATTGTACCCACAAAAATTGCTCTCTGCGAAACACGGCACAAGCCAGGAAGATTGGCTCTCTAAACAATTCCTTCACCAACCAAACATCTATCTCCGTTAGCGTTCACTAGATACACGTTCCATGTCGCGTAACTGGTCAGTAAGTTTATTCTCGGACTTACGTTATCCTCTGATTCTTCCGTTGTGTTGAAAAGGATGAAGAGAAGAAGAGTACAGAAACAGAGAAAGCCAACATCGGCTACAAACAAGAATGAGTATATATATACACACACACACACAGAGACGTTGACACATAAATGAGAGAAAGGATCTATCTGGATTCTTGGAATTTAGAGAACAATACGGACTCTAAAACGCCATTTAGCTGGCTTCAAATTTAATTATAAATGTTGTTCTCCTTCCTTTTTGTTCTCGTTCTCTTCTTTCAGTTAGTAAGCGTAGAACGCCGCTCATGTTTTTTTTTTCTCTCCTTTCTCCATCCGTTAAGCTAGTGACATACATAATAGATTACGCGAGTAAACTAAACTCATCTTTCGTCTGTGTAAAAGGAGGACAAGATGTATGCAGGATGGTCCAGAAGTTATGATACGAAGGAAGTTTTGGTGGTAGGTGTGGACCAATGATGGGATAATTTCTTTTCCTGCTTTCTCAATATTGGTCGCTGTTGCCTTACAGAAGTGGTCTCCAGAGTTCTCAGACCACATTATTTAAAAAGAAACGGTGTCATCAACTAGGTAAATGTATATACATTTGATGGTATCTCATTGATAGACATACGTATGAAAATCTACAATCTAATACATACAGTACGTGGTTGAAGTTAGCTTCCAGTTGACACATTATTTTCTCAAGACTGTAATTTGACATGAGAGTCTAAGCACAGGAAAATGGAATAAGCAAATGTGAGTGATTTCCTTGGAGCTTATGAGGAGAGATTAAGGCCATAAGGATGTTAGGAGACACGCGGCGACAATTCCATCAGGTAACAAAAGAAACATCATATTTTGAACTCGAAGGAAATGTCAAGGACAGCTATTGTCTACAATTTTTCATTGTCATCTAAGTATCTAAGAATCTTTGAGTGGGGGGATCCCTTTCCGATCTTGACCTTGGGGAAAACCGGTACTGATTTCGGGAATTCCTGATAAATTGGGAACTTTTTTTAAGTCAGGCGATCTCGAGACGTCAGGAAGTATTGAAAGTATGAAGTCCTTGGAAGTTCGGGAAGTTTCCAAAGTCGTAAATCTCCAATATATTTCCGTGCTGAAAATTTCTCAATTTGCGGGAAATTTTCATTCCCCGTCCCAATCCCGTTTCGTCAGGAGACATATTCCCCGAACATCCCTATACCTCAACACCAAAACGTAGCATGTCCAAAAATTAGAGAAAATGAGATATTTTTGTCCTTGGATTCTTCATACCTAAAGTTTCAATATTAGTCTATGATCATAGTAAAAAGTTCACAATTAACGATTTAAATGTTAAAAAGAAACATGATTCCCAGTTAAGAAACCTGCAAAATTTGTTTATTTTTTCCTTATTTCCTGGAAAAATGACAGAGTGAGACATAGTACGTTCTGTAATTAGGATACTAAATTACTCTTAAAAGACATGAAGGGAAATACAAGGAAATTACACGAAAGATGAATTATATAAATTGAATAAATAAGAATTCAATTACGTGTCGAACAGCAGATATGATATTTCGAATTTACCATGAGCGGAACAAGACACATCGGTTCGAATCTTCAGTACATCATCATAAATAGCAATCGGATAGAGAATTATTTCTTCATAAACTTCCAGTTTTTCTTATTATAATTTTCCATACATGAGGAAGTATAATTTATTCTTCACTATGATTTTGCAGTGTAATTTGCTCTTCACTAAAATTTTACAGAAGAATTTGCTATTCACTATGATTTTACAGTGTAATTTGTTCTTCATTATGATTTTGCAGTGTTATTTGCTTTCCACTATGATTTTGCAGTGTAATTTCCTCTTCATTATGATTTTACAGTATAATTTATTCTTCCCTATGATTTTACAGTACAATTTGCTCTTCAATATTAGGTTACAGTATAATTTATTTTTTACTGTAAATTTAGAGTAGATTGTTATTTTGTACCATGATTTTACAACATAATGCTGGTCTGCGTTATGGTTAAGTACTATTGTTTTAATTATAAGTTTATAGTTTATTGTTATTATGTAAAATAATATTAAAGTTGTCAACATTTCTTATATATTTTGTGATTCCAGGAGGAAGAACAATACTACCCATTCTGATTTTATAGCATAGTGTTGTACTGCATTTTCATTTGTTTCATACACAAGTGAAGCGAGTAGCAGTAATCTACAATATTACAGTTAGAACTTTTTTTTAAAATAAAATAATAGCTGAGCAAAGCAAATACGTTTTATTTAAAAACTAAAAACGTTTAACGGTTTAGCCAACAAACTAATAACTTGGCTTCATCAGACACTTTAAATCACATAAACAACACAATTTCTAGTGAGACAGCCATCTGGTTCCCGATTGGCTACACAAAGTGAATTTTAAATTAACAACAATCACTGATTTCGTCTCACCCCTGTTCATACTACTAAATCTAAGCTTACAATCCAAAATAAGCCTTGTCATGTAGAAATTATTTTAAAAGTGATATAAGAAAATTAAGTAAAAAGAAAGATGGAAAAATAATGAATGAATGAATAAATACAGTAAATAAGTAAAATAAAAATAAAAGGAACACTAAACTAAATATAATAAATAAATAAATCTACGTCTTACACTAAAAATACAATTTACATTTTAAGATTCCTTAATGACCTATCCAACTGTTCATAAATTTTAAGTCCCGATTTCCAGTTCATTGCTTTTTCACCTTCCACTTCTATAAATCTTACTTTTTCCATTTTCTGACAGGCCTTCTATCTTTCTGTCCAAACACTTTCACTTCACTCCAATCCACTAAATGTCCCGTGTCTCTTATATGTTTGTAAATAGTATTTATGTCCCTCTCCAACCTAATATCATCTTTATATTGTTTTATCCGCTTTCTTAACCTCTTTCCCGTTCCCCCCACATACAGCACATTTCACAATCACTGCACTGGATTCTATAAATTACTGGTTTTTTTCTCCACCCTTCCCTTCTCCTCTACTTCTCTCTTCGCTTTTCTCCTCTTCTATCTTATCACCTCCAGTAGACTTTTGTTATCCTTTTTTGTACGTTGAAATACCACCCATTTTCTTCAGCATTCTCTTTATCACTTCTGTTTCCTTTTCTATACTCTCTATTCTCCACCACAGTTACTTCTCTTCTTCTCCATTATCCTTTTGTTCCACTCTTTCTTCTCTTCCTTGTTCATAGTCTCTCCTTTCCTTCTGTACTTCAACATCCTCTTATCATGTCCATTTCTCCTTAACTGATCATGAACAATTTCTATGCCTTGCTCTGCCTTTTCTTTTTCACTGTTGGCCTGTCTAATTCTTTCTTCCATGTTGTTTATTAAGTTTCTCTTCGTCGAGTAATCCACATCACTAATAGCATGGCAGTAGTTCTCGGAGGCACAACTTTTTTGGTACTATTCCGTGTATATCTTTCCTTCCTTCTTCCTTATCCTCATATGTAAAAACACTATGGTATTATCCTTTTCCACTTCCAACCCCAGTTCTATGCCTTTCTCTTTACCTTGAATTTATTTTACAAATTTCTCCAACTGCCTTTGTGTGCCCTTCCATATTCCCAAGCAATCGTTAACATATCTACTGAAAGACACTAACTTGTCACCTCCTTTTAACCGTACCTGCTTCTCCTATTCATTCATAGCAATCTCCGCAAGAACTGGACTTAACCTTGACCCTATGCTCAGCCGCACCTTAATTCTGACCAACCTATCACCTATGACACAATAGCAATGCTTCCACATAGCTCTCAGAGCCTCTTTCCGCCCTTCCCCACTCCAGCCATTAATCCTATTATCCTTCATATGTTCTGTTACGACCCTATGTTCTTTCTTCTTAAGCTCGGGAACGTGGCTGTTACATCTACACTGAACATGATCGATTTAGCTCTCATCTTCCTTGCCTCCCTCAGTCTTCTTTTTAATTCCACGGAGTGATGAGGGGACAACAGGTGAGTGCTAGTCTGAAGAACTCCGTGGAATTAAAAAGAAGACTGAGGGAGGTCAGGGAGATGAGCGCTAAATCGATCATGTTCAGTGTAGATGTAACAGCCATGTTCCCGAGCTTAAGAAGAAAGAACATAGGGTCGTAACAGAACATATGAAGGATAATAGGATTAATGGCTGGAGTGGGGAAGGGCGGAAAGAGGCTCTGAGAGCTATGTGAAAGCATTGCTATTGTGTCATAGGTGATACGTTGGTTAGAATTAAGGTGCGGCTGAGCATAGGCAAAGTTGAGTCCAGTTCTGGCGGAGATTGCTATGAACCAATAGGAGAAGCAGGTACGGTTAAAAGGAGGTGACAAGTTAGTGTTTTTCAGTAGATATGTTGACGATTGCTTGGGAATATGGAAGGGCACACAAAGGCAGTCGGAAAATTTTGTAAAGAAATTCAAGGTAAAGAGAAAGGCATAGAACTGGGGTTGGAAGTGGAAAAGGATAATACCATAGTGTTTTTACATATGAGGATAAGGAAGAAGGAAGGAAAGATATACACGGAATAGTACCAAAAAAGTTGTGCCTCCGAGAACTACTGCCATGTTATGAGTGATGTGGATTACTCGACGAAGAGAAACTTAATAAACAACATGGAAGAAAGAATTAGACAGGCCAACAGTGAAAAAGAAAAGGCAGAGCAAGGCATAGAAATTGTTCATGATCAGTTAAGGAGAAATGGATATGATAAGAGGATGTTGAAGTACAAAAGGAAAAGAGGGACCATGAGACAAGGAAGAGTGGAACAAAAGGATAATGGAGAAGAAGAGAAGTAACTGTAGTGGGGAATAGAGAGTATAGGAAAGGAAACAGAAGTGATAAAGAGAATGCTGAAGAAGATGGGTGGTATTTCAACGTAAAGAAAAGGATAACAAGAGTCTACTGGAGGTGATAAGATAGAAGAGGAGAAAAGCGAAGAGAGAAGAAGAGGAGAAGGGAAGGATGGAGAAAATAGGAGTAGCCGACCGGGTAGTCGTACGGTCTAAGGCGTGAGGCCAACGACTCGAAGGTCCTGGGTTCTAGTCCCGGCAGAGACATGGGTGTTTGTGGATTTTAATGAGGCTGTAAATGGTCAAATCGCAATGGGCCTAAGTCCAAAGTTACTATACTGGCCCATATAAAATATAGTTTACCAAAGTTTTTACCAAAAAAGGAGTAATTTATAGAATCCAGTGCAGTGATTGTGAAATGTGCTGTATGTGGGGGAACGGGAAAGAGATTAAGAGAGCAGATAAAACAATATAAAGATGATATTAGGTTTTAGAGGGACATAAATACTATGTACAAACATATGAGACACGGGACATTTAGTGGATTGGAGTGAAGTGAAAGTGTTTGAACAGGAGGATAGCAGAACTGCCAGAAAATGGAAAAAAAGCAAGATTTATAGAAGTGGAAGGTGAAAAAGCGATGAACTGGAACTCGAGACTTAAAATTGATGAACAGTGGGATAGGTTATTAAGCAGTCTTAAAATATAAATTGTATTTTTCGTGTAAGACGTAGATTTTTTATTTATTTATTATATTTAGTGTTCCTTTTTATTTTTATTTTACTTATTTACTGTATTTATTTATTCATTCACTCATTATTTTTTATCTTTCTGTTTACTTAATTTTCTTATATCACTTTTAAAATAATTTCTACATGACAAGGCTTATTTCGGGATTGTGTATGCTTAGATGTAGTGATTGTTGTTACACGTTTTTAATTTTTAAATAAAACATATTTGGTTTGCTCAGCTATTATTTTATTTTATATTGAGTTTATATTAAGAAGCAAAACTTTGATATGGAAAATATATTTTTTTAATAAACGAAATTCATCAATAGATCTATTTTAGGTGTACGCTATTGTTTTCAATACAGTGTTAAGAGTTTCTGAGCACAAAAACTAGTAGTTTCGTATGTACAGGTATATGTGTGTGTGTTTTTATGAGTACCGAAACGTAGAGGAAGTTAAGAGGTAACTTGAAGAAAATACTGCTATATTTTTTGTACTTCTTATTAGTTCCCTTACATTACGTTCTATTAATGTAAAATAAAGCAGAAAAACAAAGCGGATAATAAATAAGAACAAAGGAAGGGGGAAAACTGTTGATGATAATACTTCCCTGGTGTAACAGCTTCGTGGATTTGGTCGTAAAAAACAGTAAAAAATAAATGCACCTTTCACTTCTTCAGTTAGCATTAAGTTTATTATTCACTCCCTTTTCCCATCTTTCTGCCTCTTTATAAATACATACTCTCTTTCCTCTCTCTCAAACACACACATCTACACATACATATATACAACCCTTGGTACTAAAGTCGTCAGAGCTTACCAAATTAACATTTCAAGAGTGATTTTGTCGGGGGAAATGTGTAAAAATAGAGAGTTTAAAGAAGGTTTCTTTCTTGCTCAAGAGAGAGAAAGACGTATTATGAACACAAGTGAAATGCTGGATGAACATTAAAAAGGCTCTATTAAACGTTGCAAAGCCACTACTACGTATGGATTTTTTTGTAAAGCACAAATGACTGCTGCAAGCTAGCTACAAGGTTTACAAAATCCTGCAGTATTCGCTAAACAGTAACGCCAGCTCGGAAAGCTCCTTTTTTTTCTTTGTAAAGATAAAAAAAGGCTAAGTAGCGACCTTTCAAAACAACAAACTTCACAAGAGTAGGAGTAACATCTCTTTTGCTTTGTGTGTGTGTGAAAAAAAAATATTAAGCGTGGTTTTTGAGTGATGAGAAATTTAAACGATCATATTTTCACCATGCCCTTCATCACTTCACCTATTTTCACGCTACAGCGCCAAAACGAAACGTCGATACCGACCGACACACGATATGATATTACTCGAGCAAGAAAATACAAGATATTTATGCTCACAAAATATGCCCATAAGTTCTGTTCGTCTACTGAATAACGTATTTATCAGTCTGCATTGCGTTGAGCTTTATATCTCGGATAATGACGAGACTAGAAAACCAAATAGGGAAATGGAAGAAAAAAGAGCATTAATGCGCATAGAAAAAAAATGCAGACGCGCTAAATAAAAGAAAAACAGCATTGCTGTGACTTTAGCAAAGAGTTTGTTACCTAGAGTTGAACAAGAGAAAAAGAGTCGTTCCAATACATCATTGCCTTTTTATTGCTTGCAATCCAGTCTTTCGTATTACATGAGTTTGGGTATTGTTTCCGATTTTCATGTTCTGTTTTCCTAAATTTAAGAATGAACAATACGAAATCAGTGTGTTTTCCAGTATGTTAATAAGGGAACTACCTACGAGAGGAATACATTAGTTGTCGGGTGTGTCACATACCAATTTAAAGTCCTTTTAATACTAATTAAAGTACGTAATCAAAATTAGCAAAATACTTTACGAAATATTAATATTGAAACTTTTCTGTAAAGTCTACATGTTTTTATTAGATTCGTCAGTTATTTGTGTAAAATGACTAGACTATGTATTTTTATCTGGACGTAAAATACGAGGGATCCAGTCGTCATAGGATGTAAAAGGAATTTATTTTCGCCAACACGCTCTACATGAGGAAACCATACTAGAATTGAATCCTAAAGTCAACATGTACATAAACTATGTCTCAACCCCCCCCCCCTCCCCCCACTAATGGGGTAGGTGGGTGACATTCCCAAATTCTTCATTACACAGCCCAACTTTTTTAGGTTAAAAATCTATAGAAACCCTGCCAAACTCTACTTACACCGCTCATATGTTGGCCTTACACCTCCCCACCGCCACCAAACTGAATTTCTGGTAGAATTTCTGAACCTCTATTCCGAAACAAATGAAAAAGATCGGAAAGTATTATTACACATGCAGTGTTGTTTTTGAGCCTCAAAGTGTTTTAGAAAACCATGCGTATGTTTTTTTAAAAAATACCTCATTCCGTATTTTGTCTATTAGAAGTGTTCCGAAATCCTTTTATTTTAATTTAATTTAAATTAAATAAACCCGCCCTGAGCTACTAAGAGGAAATTTTAACGAAGTATTCCCATGTGTACACATATGGTAACATAGTGCTGCAGTTGGCCACACTGTTCTTTCTAGATAGATAATTGAAATACCCTTCCTACCCAGAATTTAAGTACTTTAACAATTTCATGTGACAACCATACAATGAAATATTATTAAAATTATGCGATGTTAAAAAGAAAACTGACACTAACATACGCCTTATAACATGTAATTATATATTGTCATTTCTTTCTTATTTTGTTTCCTATTTTTTCTCTCAGAGAGAAACTGCTGACACCTATTGGGCTAAAGTGACATTAATTAAAACTCCCCTGCAAGCAGGTGTCACTGGTTAGCAAAAAAAAGAGTGGTTGACGACTAACGTGATATGCTTCTAATTCTCTTTTAACCATTTCGTTGCGTTACAATATTTATGCGGAATAGCTTAAACTCTCTTCTAACTATGAGTTCAGAATTAAAGTCAAGGCCCTCGACGTAAATAAACACCATCAATCGTATTCTGAAATGTTTTCGGCAGTGACTAGCGCTGTACTAACGGGTAGTTAACAAACACCGGTGGTTAGTCACTCGTTAGTATAGCGCTAGTCACTCCATTAAAACATTTCTGAATACTGCTGCATTTTGTTTTGGGAATTCTGATTTACAGTACAATCAAGAGGGAAGGAAATTTCATAGCGAAATCGCGACTTTATAACACATACGATTGTCAGTTGATTAGCCGTTGTTCGTTTACTTTTAGTTTATTTTTAACCGGTTTCAAGAGAAGAGTATGTTCTCAATTTAGTCTGTATTTATTTATTTTCGTTCGGGTATTACTTTTCAAAAGTTGTGCCGATTTCAATTAAACTTTTAGCGTTATGAGGGTGACGTTCCCAATGTGAGCTCGGGGTAGTATCTTTCATATAGGTACATGTATGAAAAAGAATACAGAAAATGTATAAATCAACTTTCTGTACTTAAATATATTACTTAAACTCCATGAGAGGTAGATAACTCAATTAAGACAATTATTCGCCTTTAAGGACGCCTTCACAAAATAGTCGGTATTTACAAGGAAGTCAGTTTAACTTTCCATAAAAATTATATCACTATCAGGAAATGTACTAAAAGATAAATGATAATTGATAATTACTATTACCTAACGTATCTAAAAGGCAATATACTCCTTAAAGTATCAAGTAAGAAGTTAGCATGATGATAAGTTAGTTTTGCTTCCATAATAAGCTACCATTGATGGTAAGTTAGTTTTATCTTGATAAGTTAATTTTACCTAGATGATAAGTTTTCTTCATCACGATGGTAATTTACTTTTATCTAGGTGATAAGTTAGTTTTATCAGGATAATAAGTTAGTTTTTAATTCGATGATAAGCTAAGTTTTTCTCGATGCTAAGTTAGTTTTATTTAGACTGGTTAGTTGTATCACGATGATAAGTTATTTTTCGTATCTCACTTTGCTGTAAATGTAGTTTCATTACTCTTCTGCGTTTTGCATTTTTTAGGTTGTGACTGATCTTAGCGCCACAGGATTTTTGTTCTCGTTCGTTCAACTACAATCTAATTTACTTAAAAAGTAATATGATTTCTACTATAAAATATTTCCAAGTGTGGATAAGTTATTTAGATAATAAGCTTGTTGCTGTGTTATCCGGAAGTTCCACGCTCGATTATAGGTGTGAATACAAGTTATTCGGAAACCATTTAAAATTGTATTGGTAGCGTGCTTAGCGTTTTTTGCTGCACACTATGGATGACAATGGAAACTATCATCGGTCCCTCTTATCCAAGGACGATGTCATAATATGAGTCATTGCATTCCTCATCAAATTAAGGAAAGAAATAACAATGTGTACAGCAACATCCTCTAATGATTTGGTCACCGGGAGAAATAATGAATATGACGTCAGTTACAATTCGTTCATTTATGTGAAACAGTTAGAATTAAACCATCAATGAATTCGTCAACTTAGATTTTTTAAACTAATTTTACATCCTATATAAATTTTATATCCAAAAATATTTTAAATTGGTGAATTTAAAGAGACTTTTTTTCATCATTAATTTTTAATATGATTTCAATGCTGTTTTAACACTATATCTTTAAAAGGAATTGCATTGTTATTTCAAAGTAATTTCATATAGTTTTAGAATTATCTCCTTTTATTCTACTTGGGTTTTTGCTCTGGCATCAAAGTCTGAAATGTTATGCTTTTGCCGAAGCAAAGAATAAGCTTTTGTTATTTTCTTTATATTTTGCGCACTAATCGTATGCCTCATTGCAATCATCGAGATGTACTTGGTGATACTGAAGTGTCCAACTAGTATCAAAAGCCAGACGCAAGGGGAATTATTTCACCTTGTTTGTTCAGTTTTGGTTTAATCCAAAATGGACCAAATTTTCAGTTGTAACTCAGCATTTTCAACTTGTTGTTGTACGAGGAGGTACCGAAAAGAAACCGGTATTTTGTAACAAAATTGTATATATTTATTTTTGGATGTTACAACTCGAATCGCTTTCAAAGTACTGTCTATTTGATGTAAAGCACCGGTCTAAAGGAGTTTTCCATTTTCGAAGCAGTCGTGAAACTCTTGCCAAGCGATTCCTTTTAATGGCTCCCTCGAATTGTTCTTCACCTCTTTACAACTGCAAAAAGTTTTCTTCTGAGGATATTTTTTCATTCGGGGGTGTAAAACAAAGTCACTCGGAGCAAGTTCGAGTGAATATGGTGGATGTTTTTTGTTAAAAATTGTTTCACAATCAAGGTTTCGTCTGCTGTTGAGGCACGAATTTTGCTGCAACTCTTTTCATTTGCAATTTCTTGCTCAAAGTCCGTTGGCAGGAACTCCAGGGCGCACCAAACTAATCAACAAGTTTATCAGTGGTTCTGCGACAGTTTTCCATAATCATTCCACGAATTCTGGCGATGTTTTCGTCCATTCGGAAGGTCGAGGGTCACCTTGAGCGAGGTTGGTCTTCAAGTGACCTCGAAGCGGAAAAAACACTCGTAAATCTTTGTTTTTTCCCAGAGTAGTTTCTTCCTTGTAAGCCATTTCAAGCATTACAGCTGTTTCCTCAAACAGAAAACAGAATTTCATAGCCTCACGCGTTGTTTCCACTTTTCAGTCCTCACATAAAATGCCGAACAAGCGAGAGGCGCTTATCAAAAGTATTTATTACGTGGCACCTCTACTTCACACAATAACGCTCGTCGGTAGACTGATGTAGAAGGGTCCCTGCAAGAGGCTTCTAGCGGCGAAAGCACGTCGTACTACAACAGATCCGGCCACTAGAGAATGATTCCGGTTCCTTTTGAGTGACCACTCGTATACTCGCTTTTCATTTATATCTCATTTCTTGGAAATAACATGAATATCGTATGCATAATCTAGCATATGCATAACCCAAGTATTAAGACTTGAAAAACAAAACCACACATCGACAATAAGCCAAAAAAATCTTATTTACAACTGAAAGTTTTGTTCATTTTGGATTAAACCGCGGATATGGATTAACGAGTTTGCTCTAGCGTGTATCTTCATATACTATAATTGAACACTCCAGTATCGTTATGTACAGATCAATGAATTTTACTATTTTTTTTTTCTTTTTTTTTATCGTTTTACTCTGGTTTTATGTACCAGTCAGCTAGTGAAGGGTCTGGTGAGGGTCTTTACACTTTTAGTGTTTAATTTTTAAGAGCTTTGTTCATACGTGATGACGGTAAGGGGCTTCCCTGTATCGGTACGGGTGTAAGCCAAGTTCTGTTACCACCAATACAGAGCAGTTTATCTAATCAAATCCTTATATACACAGTTCGTTTGTACTTTCTATCAAGTATACAGGAGTTCTCATTGTTTAAATTACCTCATAGCATACCCACATAGCATGTTAGCTTGTAACAAGGTTGTTAGTGACTTGTTTTGACCTGGTTAAACTTGATATTGAATCTAACTTGATAACCATAAAATAGAAGAAATTTTTTGGGACAACTGGTGGTTATAGGTAGCCTAATTCAAACTTGTTGGAACAACCAGATATGCAAGAAAGCTTGTTAAACTTAAAATCTAATTGAATTTTGATTCGTTACACTCCCGTCTCGTCTTAGTGCGATGAAATCCCATCACGCTACGAACGTTACGTCGTAAGCTAATCTCCGGCAGCTCCTACCCTTTCACTACAACGATCTATTTCATGAATCTGAACATTTTTTCTTGTTTCCTTTAAAGGACTACATTAATTTCTTCTTCCCTGTCCTGTCAAAGCTATTTCAACCTTGATTCTTGTCAACTAGACTGCTAGACCTTATTTAAACCTTTAAGGCTTGATATATTATGCTTGCGTCAAACTGTCGTAATTTTCAAAGGAAGCTTGATTCACTTTTGATTCAGTCCAAAATTGCTTTGTGGCTAGTTGATGGAACAAAATCTTTTTATCTTCAGAACTGAAATGAGTTAAGAAACATGTAATTTGGTCAGTACCTATTCAATATTAATTGCTATTCTGAACGCTTATTAATGTTTAAAACAAAGTAGCTCTATGTCATAGTATTTCTTACAGCTCTTTATTTTATGTGTGCACAATGTTTCTGTAAATTCTATACGTATTCCATAAGATGTTTTTGTTCACTTTCCACAAAACAACAAAGCTATTTTCTTCTCGTTCGCTTTTTTCTATTTTTTGTTTGTTTTTTATCCGATAAATAAGAAAACGTACAAAGTTGGTTTTGCCTTATTCCATATCGTCGTCCAGCTCAATTTACTTCTTTTTTTCGAAACGAAAACTCCTACAAACCTTCTTCCCAGCATTTCACCACGCAAATCCCCTTTTCCCGACGTCCCTCATCCCACCCCAACAACCATCTTTTTGGCTTTCATAGCACACATCCGAGTGGCATTTTGCTGTAAAATCCTTCTTTCGAAGAACAAGCTCCCTGACAGTCTTCAGGACACACACACACATACGCTTCCTCATATTGTTAGTTGGATACATATATGTGCTTGTCTTCTTGGAAAATGTTTCTTGTATAGCGCCAGCGAGTCTGAGAAACAATAAGAAAAATCAGCTTTACGTTAGGTCTTACCATCTTTCTTCTCTCTCTCTCTCTCTGTTTCCTCACTCACGCATTTATATACAATCATACGTATAAATACGCACACACATATCGATAGATATTCATCCTCCGTATGTCTCGGACACGGGTTTCCGATTAGAACTGCGCAGGCAGTCAACCTGCCATCTTGAGTGAGATATACCAAGAAAAAAGAGAGAAACAAAGAAGAAAAGAAAGAACGATAACAAGACAGACAAGGAAGGAAAGACATACATAAAGAAAGAAAGAATAAATAAAATGAAGGAAAGAGATAAAGATAGGGAGGAAGTAACGAAGGAAAGAAAGGAAGGAAGAATCGAAAGAAAAACATACAGACAAACTAAAAGAAAGTAAGAAAGAAACAAACAAACAAATAGAATTAAAGACAGAATGAAAGAAAATACAGAGAGAATGAAAGGAAGAAATGAAGAAGAGAAAGAAGGAAGGGAGAAATGAATGAAAGAAAGAAAAAGATAAATGGAAGGAAGAAAAGAGTTAGTTCTTGCTACGAAGCAAAAGAATTCTTTAAAAGATCATGAATTGAACTCTGTTTCCTATTTTAGAAAATCCCCTCTGAAGCTAATTAAAGCAAAGTAAATTAAAATAATAGCTGACCAAAGTAAATACGTTTTATTTAAAAACTAATAACGTGTAACAGTTTCACCAACTTACTAACAACTTGGCTTCATCAGACACACCCTATTATTTTATTTTATCTTAAATATATGTCATCTTTAATCTTCTACAAGCTGTGAAAGTAATAATAGTTTTTTATATTTCCAGATGCATAGCTTGTGCTATATAGGTCTATTCATAGCACATAAATAAACCAATAAATTAAATTAAATTATTGACATAATATCGGGCAGCATCTAAAATATGCTATGCCTCAATTTTTATTTGTTGTACTATTATTTTTCTTATAAACATTGCATTTGAACAATCTTACTTCTTTCAGTATTTGGTGGGGAAATTATAGTTGAGCCAAATTATTGGCATTCACTTCCACGTCTCCTCAGACTAACGATTTATTGTCAATCCGTCAGCCAAGGATTCATTTCATTAAAAAAAATATATGTGTAGATTATCAAATAATATGTAATGTGTGTGTGTCAATGTTTTTTTCTTTCTTTGTGTGTGTGTGTGTGTGAGAGAGAGAGAGAGGTGGGGTGGGGTGGGGGTGTCTATGTGTGCAAACGCATTTCCCTTCAAAGCTCATTGTTAGTCCGTTTCTTGGACACTAATTAAATTTAATATTCCCAACGCCTGCTCTGACCAACGATTTGAAGGGTTCAGATTCCGCAGTCGTTAATCGAGGGGCTATTATCTCGCTACGACCGAAACGGGAGAAATAGAAGACAGGATAAAAAAAAATAGAGATACATACACAGAGAGAGAGAGATGACGTCATTTTGTAAGCAACCATCGCTTTGATGTTCGTTCATTTTACATTTCATTGCCTTTGAACATGTGCTGCCACTCTCCATTTAAAAACCGAAAAATATTCTCTTTTTTTTTTATAAAAAAAGATCTAACTTTATAAATCAAATTAGGAAATAATTGGGAGCACATTAAATGGAAAAGAAGTAATTAAAATAAATTACAGAAAATCATTATAAATATATAATAGAGGTGATTAAAGCTTTAAATATAATAATGAAATTTTCCTCCATTTATTTCCATATATACCTATAAGTGGTGTTTTATAAACAGATCTTTGATTATGACCTATTGCACAGAAAGTTAACAAGTTAATATTAGCAAACCATCAAACGGAACTTGCGAACAAGTTTCATAAATGTTTTTGGACCTAGATCATTCGTCGCTGCCAGAATCTGGAGATCAGTTCTTCCGGTAAGTGTTGCAAACTACTGTATATATTTTTGCATACCTATTGTACTTAAAGTATCATCAGCTGCTACTTCTTTTAATATTTTTTTTTATTATTATTGATTGTAATAGCTAATAATTTACGCCCATAAATATACATAAGGGCCTATGTAACAAAAAATCATACTGTGGTCTGCAACACTTCGCTGAATCACTTATCTCAAAATTCTGGAGACAGTGAAGGATCTTGGTCCAAAATCTTTACGAAACTCATTTGCAGTTTCAGTTTAATGGTTCACTAACAGTAATATTAACTTGTAATATTTTCTTGACCGACAAACCCAAGATTTTTTTAAAATTAAATATACGAGGCATTTGTTACATATATTGGAATCGTACAGGTAAAAATAGCCCAAAAATTGCGTGATAGACGACTACTGATATGAATTCACCAAAATTTGGGAAGATCTTCATTTTAGCAATAGAAATGAAGATCCGGTGAGTCCTCAAATGAAAAAGTTGTTTTACCGGATTTTTTGGGGGGTGGGGTGGCAAAGAGAGAAAACTTTTAAAAGATCAACCAGCTTTTTTGAACTAGGTGGAGTGGGGTATCATTTACCATGTATTTTTTAATGCTGAATCGAACGACGCCATTAAGAAGTCGATACGAACACTTGTTACAAGCTTGTGATGACTTCCGGGAGTCAATGATATACTATATGATATCTGGGTTAAATATTATGAAATATTACTGTATATTAGTATCCAATATTTGAGATAATAATTGATGGCGTTTTAATGTTAACTAATGTTTTTTTGCCACAAGAGTTTTTATTACTTCTTTCTACAGTTCATACTATGCAGTGCGGCTGGTTATACTGTCTAAAATCTACTGTTTTTACCGTAGTGAAGTACTGGTAAACAGCTACCTGTAGTATCTAATAAAACCTTTTTTCAACATTTGACTTCCTTTCTCTAATCGTCCTTCTCTTTTCAGTTTAAGGTCTTGTCAGTGTTCGATTTGTCGGGAGATGCCGAGGATTTTCTCTGGTACCTGAGGGTTTGATCCCCGGTTGTTGATTCCGAATATCATGCCAACCAGGGATAAAATCTTCGTATTTCTAACCAAAGAGGTAGTAGGTTGAAACTTACCAGCAACCACTAGTTCTAGGATCCCCCTTCGTAAATTATAACAAATCGAACTCTGGGTTTTGCAATAATACTAGTAAATCAATGTGGATATTGGTAGTGATCCTGATTTACTCCCCCCCTGATTTACTATTATGTTTTGTATGGGAAAAGCTGGTTTTGGATGAACCTGTAGAACCTGGAAAAGAAGCTGTGAAAACAATCAAGCGTTGCAGCCAAGAAAGAGGCAATGAAAAACATATAAACTTCTTACCGGAGATACTAAAGTGGTTGTCCATAGACGTAAGGTTGTAGAAATATATACACAAAACCTTCAGCTATATAAATTGAAAAGAGGAAGTCTGCTAAAAAAAACTAGAACCTGGGCTGAAACACATGTATTACCTAAAAACTGAGATCTAAAGGGAGTTTCAGTTACAAGACTCGTGTTTCTTTTGCTCTGAAGACGTTTGCCAAGCACAGAGAAAAAGATCCTAGCAGTGTTCGTACAGTAAGTGCTAGTGTTTTCAACAAACAATGGAAGGCAAGGCACTGTTGAGAAGAGACAGACGGGTACAACACGTATTAGGTCGAATTTGCTCTGAGGATTTACTAGCTGTCTTTCCTGTGTACCATAAATCTTGTTGAGTCAGATTTTACGGAGTAGGTAGCACCGAAGAAGAGTTTCCCAAACCTCCTCCTGCTGTAGTTCCAAGTCAAGATGTGTGTGACGCAATGGATATTATTTACCTACACATGGAAGGCAATGATGTCTGCCAGTTTTTAGAGAGAGTTGTATGGTCTGCTGGCAGAAAAGCATAAGATAAGTGAAACCACTACCAAGCGAAGGTTATTGGAGCACGACAAGGATAATATACAAAGAGCAACAACTAATAAAAAAAAGTTGAAGTTGTTTGCTTCCGTCCCCATGGTGAGAAAGTGTTAAATGATAATTGGTATAAACAGAAATTGGACAATGAGGAAGAGGAAGAAATTCGAATCACGAAGAAAGCAGGGAAGGCCAGTGCAGTTGCAAGAAAAGATGAATAACATGTTCTGTACCCTGCAAAGTGCCTGCTACAATTGACATCTATTTTGACAACTGTGATGACTAGGGCTAGGATGTTCATGATTAAGCATATTTCTTTTTATAAAACTGATGACTTCCTAAAATACATATAAATTCAGTTTCTGAAAATACTAATTAAATAAACATACGTCGTTGGAGCATATTTGTGCATATTTGGCAATTTTATCCCGATAGAGCATATTCTACTTTTTTTCAGTCATATTGAACATATTTTTTACTTTTTAAAGCTTTTAATATACATGATATATCCAAAGTTGATGATTTCCTTTCTTCCTCAAAATTTATTACGAGTGTATTCTTTCAATTTCTTCCTTGAAAATTGTAAAATTTCCTTCCTGCCCTATGTTGTGGAATGTACAAAATGGAGTGACCCTCAGATGGGCACGACAAATATTTATCTATTTTTCCGTAATGAGCAGGTACTGTTCAAAGTAAATTTAAACTCATAAAATCTTTTAACCTTGTTAGGGCATACTTATCATATTTTAGATTATGTCATAAATGCATATTTTCACAATTTTTAAGGCATGAAAACCCTAGCCCTTATTATGACCTTGAAGAAGACACAGATAACCCTGAATTTGATGACTGATATTTTGAAGGCATTTAATAAGTTTAAAATGGTTCAATACGGTATACAACATATGTTTCTAAACGTAAAATAAATGTAATAAAGTTGTGCTTTCTTATAAAGTGAATCTTCTTACTTTTTATTCATAAAATCTGTCGTAGCTTTGTAACAAGAGATCGTATCGACTTGTGAACGGCGTAATTCGATTCAGCATTACAAAATACATTGTAAACGATACTTCACTTTATCTAGTTTAAAAAAAATTGAGTTTTTCAAAACTACCCCCTTTGTCTCCCAAAAAAACATAGTAAAACAACTTTTTTATTTGGGGACTCATCGGATCTTTATTTCTAGTACCAAAACAAAGTTATTCCTAAATTTTGGTTACACACCAGTTGTCATTGTTAAAACCTATTTTACCTGTACTACAAATCAAAGTTGAATTTCCTGCCAATTTGATGGACAATGTCTCTCGGTGAGCACTTTTCCGGGAACGGGAATGTCTTTAACATATTGGTATTCACCTGATAGAACAGTGTGTTAAACGCTTAAAAAGATTTCAATATGGCAGACAAAACTTGCACTTGCGTGTCTCCAAGGTGTTTATTCAAAAGCGTGATCATATCCAGTAAACCATAATAATTGGATTACGAAAAGTTCAGTTCTATTTTCTTAAACTGAAATTTCATACAAATATATTTGTAATACAGAATGCCGATCCACGTGCATGTGTCCAAGTTTGGACTAGCACCTACCTTACGAAATGTGATCACCATGTGTCTTGGTAATAACCCTGCACCGTAAATTCCATTGCAGAGGTCTACGACGAAGTATACAGGAAGTGGAATCCTCTGCCACTCCTTCTAGGCTTTCCACAGGCCCCGGAAAGCGGTGACACGACGAGATGAAAGTGCCAAACCAGCAGAAATTCATAGGACTGACATCTGGCGACTTCACGGGTATATCTGGTGACAGTGATGGTGTCTTGCGACATCTTTTGTAGAAAGTTACGGGTAGAATGAGATGTATGAGTCGAAGCATTATCCATATGCACAGAGACTTGATTAATGGCATTTCTATACAAACGAGGCAGGTCGTCTGTATAAATTGAGGTCAGAATTCAGGTGGGGTCTTCTGGAACAAGGCAGAGTTGATTTTACAGTTTTTAGGGACTTGACGAATAGTTAAACTTGCCTTGATAACAGTATCCCGCAAAAACCATGAACCCCTTCAAGAAAGTTGCTTTGCAATGACGGATGAACTCGTGACGGGATTTTGCATCGCGTGAAGTGTAAGTGATGACTCAAATTTTGCCACCATCTCATAAATACACCCATGCCTCATCTAGTGTGGCCACATACTTCCTTCCACTTTTCCCCGGAAAAATGACGTTCGTGGAGGCGCCGACTTTCAAAGATCTTCCGGAGTTTCAATTTCTCACGTAGGTTGCGGTTCACAGTTGACTGTACTACGTGGAGTCGTGTGGCCATCACGCGTTGCGGAGGAGGATTTTCCTGGAGGAGCATTCGCCGCAACCTATGAGACACAGGCGGCGTCATTTAGTGCACGCTCACTCCATTGTTCCCTTCGTGGGTGATAGAATCGCTAGTAATTCCTGGTTTTTATGTCAATTAATTAGGTTCTTAATAGTCGTCGAACCCAATGCTCATCCATGTTCTTTGCACTGTTTTGGAATTTTAGACACCGAATGTTTGGCGTGGAAAAGTGCAACTACGTAACCCTTCCAAAACAGGTTGACCTTTGGAGCCATGATGCACACAACACACACTTGCGATACTGACTCACTAGTACAGGCTCTGGCTTTCTCCTCCTCTTTTAACCACTCGGTTCAGTCCATTCTGTGAGCAGGGGGTGGGGGCGATTCAAAATTGGACACATGTACGCGGATCGACCTTCTGTATTCTCTTAGGCAAAAGTAAGACCAACGAACGCCTAAAAATATCTCCATTTTATGGACAATACTTATTCTAAATGCTTTAAACAGATTAATAAATGCTGTCAACTACCGAAGCACAAGAGTAGAAAACAAACATAGTCAACGAAAATAATCCGATCTATCATATTAGAAAAACTTTAAAGGAAAACAATAAACTGTAATAAGAATTCCTTCCATGAGGGTGTTACAAATAGGAAAACATTTAATTCGAATATTATTTGTGGCACTTATGTATCTTTGGTTTACATCGTGATGGAGTAGGCGATAAGATGTGGCTAGGAAGAGGACCCGGTCTAGTATTGAAGGTAATATCCCGCCATTAGCCTGGTATGACCGATGAGAAATCCTGGAAAACCTCAGTTATGATGACGGCTGCTAGTATCGAACCCAGCACCTTCCGAATGGGAGTCCAACGCTCTACCAACTGAGCTACGGCCGCTCGGTTGCACAAATCGAAGAATAACAAAATAAGGTTCTTTTCAGGAACAACACAACAAACAGAATAAAACAGTGTTGCAGTATATAAATATTTATGAGACTGACAGAAAAGCATTTATCCGAATCTCTGCCCAACAGAAGCATATGAATAAATGAATCATAGCGATACTGTTGAATTATCGCCTATTGTGTGTCGCCTGCTAGACTCACAGAGGGTATGCACGCATTCATGATAATTTAGTGGTCTGCCCTACTGACAGTGTTGTCAAGTGGAGAGAAATTTCCGTGAAAATGGGAAAATCTAGGGTAATGAAGGTAAAAGGGGAAAATACACCAAAAAAAAAAAATCCGGAAATTTTGTTGAATCTTTTCCACACATTTTATGTTTTAATTTTGAGTAACTTTGAAAGTAAGCTTAGCAGTCACAAATTTGTTTACAAAAATCGGGAATGTTTCAGTATGTTGAGGGAAATATTGTGACGAGAGCCTGACAACAATGCCTACTGATGGAACCTCCCAATAAAATGTGCACTCATACAAAATGAGCACTGATTGGCTGAAAAAAAGTCATATCTTGCAATCGCTTTCTTGGAGTTATACCCACTTGCTATGAAGTGAACTCAAAATCACTAGGGCTGTTACCGCCCATTAAATTCATTTGATCTTTATATCAAAATCACTAGATTATACACAAGCAATACTGACTATAATGGAAATACCTCCTTGCAAAATGATAATCTTAAATTAATTATAATACAGTATTTATCTATAGAGAAAATTTTCAATAAGTAATTTCTCCACTCAAAATATTAGTTTCATTATTTGATGAAACATTTGATTTACAAAATATTGCAATTAAGTCAAACTAAATAGTATTTGACAAATTGTGTTAGAAGTTACATTACAAAGGTTGTTATCATAACACCATGCATGTGAACCAAGAAAACAAACTACATAAAAATAATAAAGAGATTTCTAGAAGAAGAGTAAGTAATGTTTGTGCAGAAAATCAGGTTCGTTTTGGCAAAAAACCGCGTAGAGATTTAAGGAACAGTTTTCTGAGAATATGTGTAATTAAGTACTCAAAATAATTCAAACATAATACATCATTTTTAAAAAGAGAAACTGGAAGTTTTTCAAGGAAATAGGAGTTAATAACAGGCTAGTAGCTTTACAAATAAGTAACTTGAAAATTTCACTGAAATTCTGAGAGCTTTGTAGATCCTTTAAAAAATAAATTTCTCAATCTACACGATACATAAATTAATGGTAACAATGTTTTCCTTTGCATTAAATTCAAGATTTTGGATGAATTTTAAAAGAATTATTCATGAACGTTGTGCTTCAGTGTACATTACTGGTTTTGAAAACCTTCTTAACATCTGTTTTCATAAATTCCACACACATTATGTTGGAAATGCAATAAAATAGTGTCCGGAAACAGTGAACATACTTTTGTTTTTATCCTAATCACGACATTAAATGGAGAATTAATTTTATTAGATGGGGAAGGTGAATTAGCAAGTTACAAACCATTCTTGTTTAGTGGAGATGTTTATAAATATTTGAAGTGTAATCTACTATTTTAAAATGAAGCTCGTAGCAAAGGATTAAAGCGAATGGAGAATGAGACATTAATGGAATATCAAGTGATTAACTGGTTGATTTAGGGAAAATATTACACCTTTCTCTGAAAATCTTCTTAAATAGTTCTTCTACTCCAGCGTAAACAAGGAAAAACACTTTTCTCTTTCCTTAAGAACATTTTTAAATAATTCTTTATTTTTAGATGAAACAGTGCTTTAAATTATTCTTATGTATATGCAACATGTGGAAAGAGAAATATTATTATTCATGTACACTTAATTATTCATTAATTACACTGTAGGTGCTTTCAAGACTAAATAATTTGTAAATTTAAGTACCTTCTCACTTCACTGAGCTTCAGTGTTCATATTTATTTTATGCTTTCTGCGTCTGTCAGTGATAATACTAATCCACATGAGTAGGCAGTGACGCAGGAAGAAATTCAATTTTGGAGGAAGGACAACTGAAACCTATATTCTTTTGAAGATTCTTCTACAATTTCTGGAACTTCGCAAATCTGTACCTGAGTTATATTGTATTATTATTATTATTGAAACTTCAATCGTATTCTGTCCTTTAGATAAAACGAGAAAAGAAAGCAATTGTGGTTCTAATTCTGATATGCGAACTATAAGTGACAAGCGAGTTCAACTAATTTTGAAACTTATCCTCAAATTCCGCTCACAGAATGGATAATTCGCAAGAAGTCGTTCACCGAAAATTAGCTGTTCTTTTTTTTTTTTTTTTTTTTTTTTTTTTTTTTTTTTTTTTTTTTGCTACAAAGTCCCTAGATCAACGTTGTAATACTATGTGGCGAATCAAGGAATCCAACAGCAGTTGAACACCTATTCAGTGGTGAGAAGTGTGGCAGTTGAGTCTTGGTGTATGTGGGAGACGCTCACGCTACTACCCCATAATATAACATTGGAAATTGTAGCGTCTCCCATACACAGCAAGATTCCACAGTCACACTTCTCGCTGAAGGGGTGTTCAACTGCTGTTGAATTCCTGCTTCGCCACACAAAATTGTAGGACTTTCTTTGTAGAGGAAAAAGAGGTGTTAATTTTCACTGTATGGCCTTGCAAATTATCCATTCTGTGAGCGAAATTTTAGAGCAAGTTTGGGCAGAAACTTATTGATACTTTCTTTGTGAATACCATTCCGGCTTTTGCTAGTATGATTGAAGTAGCCAAGGAGGGAAACCTCAGTCAGAACGGGCATCGTCAGCAGATTTCAAACTTTAATAGTACATCATTTTCAAAATCGTATTCTACTGTACTCGGACCAGTATCATGTGGCTAAAAGCGTAACGCGAAATCCATTGTTTCCTAGTGTACGCAAAAGTGTATCTAATTTATGATTTATCGAAATAAACGAATTACATGTTCAGAAACTATTGATTATGACAGCATCTGTGTACCGTTGTGCAATGTAAATACTTGTAAAGAACAAATAATATAAACCAATAAAGTGCTTAACGCCTAAATGATTAGCACAAATGTCAACATTGAGAGAGCAGAGTATTAACATCGGTAGAGCTATTTCCTCTACAGTTAGTATTGAAACTGATAATATAATTTAATTTAATTTTTTGTCGTGATATTTTGTTTTCAGATTAGTGGTACTAGAAAACTGACACCAATTCAGAAGTAGAACTTTCTCTATGATTTCAGATTCATTCTTCTTTACCACCCTTCTTGAGAAAAAAGAATTCTTTTATAAAACAGAGAAAAATATTAGACTACTGTGTTCAGAGCAACTATATCAGCTGAATGTCAAACTAGACATATTTCGGGACGGGCGTAAGCCATAGTGCTGTTACCGCCCACAAAATTCATTTTATCTTA
>JAGDQP010028565.1:0-24045 GCA_022664845.1 Lepisma saccharinum | reverse complement strand
GTTAACGCAAAAAAACCTCATGGACCGAATTTCCATCTGCGAATCGCAACAAAAGCGACCCATTTCTGAAGCGGTTGGTGACTGGTGATGAAAAGTGGATCACTTACGACAACGTCACGCGAAAACGGTCGTGGTCGAAGCGCGGTGCGCCGGCGCAAACGGTGCCGAAGCCAGGATTGACGGCCAGGAAGGTTTTGCTGTGTGTTTGGTGGGATTGGCAGGGAATTATCTACTATGAGCTGCTCCCCTACGGCCAAACCCTTAACTCGGAACTATACTGTCAACAATTGGACCGTCTGAAGGCAGCAATCGCCCAGAAGCGGCCAGCTTTGGCCAATAGGAGAGGCATTGTGTTCCACCAGGACAACGGCAGGCCACACACATCGATAGTGACTCGCCAGAAGCTCCGGGAGCTTGGTTGGGAGGTTCTTATGCATCCACCCTATAGTCCGGACCTGGCACCGAGTGATTACCATCTGTTCTTGTCCATGGCGAACACCTTTGCTGGTGAAAAATTCGCTTCAAGAGAGGCTTGTGAAAATCGACTGTCTCAATTTTTGCCAATAGGGACAAAGGCTTCTATGAGAGAGGCATCATGATATTACCTTCCAAATGGCAACAAGTGGTCGAACAAAACGGCGCATATGTGACCTAAATCGGATCATTCTAACTATGGTAAGTCAAGCCTTCAATATTATGCAAAAATAATGGATTACTTTTTACTACACCAGATATTATACAGCTACTTTAGGATCTAGCAAACTATAAGCCCGATTTTGATGCTTGAACTTTCATTTGAAAGCTCTTTGCCATACTAAGACACAGAAAAAATTGTGTTGGTAGGACCTCCCTGGTACCCTTAGGCGGTTCGATATTTTCAAAAATTTCACATTTCTGCTGTTAGCACTGACCCTAGACCATATAAGTGGCCGGAACTTGCGGAATCGTAACCTAAGCTTCAATACCTTTCAAACAGTGTACCACACGTCAAATTCGGTGAAGGGGTTAAAAAGCTATGACTTTTTTTTTAGCGAATTCACAGAATATTTACAAATGATGTAGACCCAAATGGTTGATTCCAGGGGGTTTTGGGTGTCAATTGCGGTCCCCGCAGAAGTAAATAAATGCTTACGTTTTAAAATAGAAGTTACCGTTTTCGAGATACGGAGCCTACGATGGTCCAAAATCGACTTTTTGTGCACTTTTTTTTAATAGTCATCCTTACAAAATAAGTGAGTAGAACCTGGGACCAACTGGATCCTTATGGGATTTTACATGCATACACATTGCAATAATGTGAGTGTAGGACACACATGTCTAAGACTGCGTGTGTGTGTGTGTGTCTGTGTAGGAAACCGGAGAAAGTGTAATTGTTCATGTATGAGAGAGAAGCGAATGTGGTTGACGTGTGATTGACATAACCTGACCGTGGGCCTAGAAAATGGAGAGATGGGACAAAGCACTGAAAATTATAGATGCAAATCCGTCACAAAGCCCTAGAAAAAATTGATGTTTCAAGATAAATGATCATGCCACGTACTGGTGCGGAAGAGATGGGATGCTGGAGAGACTTGAAATCCGTGTAAGAAAAGGGTAAAAGAAACGCCACCATAAAAAGACGTAACGGAAACCTGAAGACATATTGTTTATGTACTCAGGAGCTGTCATGAAAAGTAAGATGGTAGACAATAAATGAATAAGTA
The DNA here is from genome assembly GCA_022664845.1 of Lepisma saccharinum. Classification (NCBI taxonomy): domain Eukaryota; kingdom Metazoa; phylum Arthropoda; class Insecta; order Zygentoma; family Lepismatidae; genus Lepisma; species Lepisma saccharinum. The sequence continues at coordinate 22,342 of JAGDQP010028565.1, read as the reverse complement.
ATGACCTCCACTTGAGGAAGGATATCGCTGTCGTTTCGCCATCCTGGTCGGGAGAATGCTGTCGGTAAATCTAAATGATGTAACAGAAACTTTCGATACGAATAGTTAATCTTCTTAAGGGGACACGGTTGAGAATATAAATCGTTGCTAATAACAAAAGACAGATACTGAGAACAGACATTGGATGTGTTGGTAGATCTTAATCGGTAATGAGTACGTATTGAAAGTGGTGTGCTGTGAACGGAATAATAAATATCCAGAAAAAATGTACGTAAAGATCGGATAGGTGGAGAGGATGATAGATGCGTCTGTGTGTGTGTGTGACGAACGTGGGAAGACCATCGAAAAAATAAGAAAGAGGACCTTGTGAAAGAGAGAGAGAGAGAAAAATAGAGAGAGAGAGAGAGAGAGAGAGGGAGAGAGATGTATCGGGGTATTGGGAGCAAAAACCGAGAACAACATGAACCAGTCGAGCAACCGTGCAGTCAGAGGGGAGAGGAGATGTTGGATGGACTAGGAAAGATTATGACGAGGTCAAGCAAACGTGTATCATTCACTAACTAATTGTGGAACAGAAAGCAACGCGTGAAGAAGCAGAAAGTAGTGTGGTATCTATTCAGTGCAGCACAGCAATCGAACTCAAAGGTAAGTACTACCCGTAATTAAACCAAGTACCAAGTGTAACGCACAAGTGAAACTGTAGAGGGAACAATGTAGACAATGGAAAGACATAAAATCAGTTTTTACGTCCTACGTAGGAAAACAAATTCAGGATTGAAAGAAGGGAAGTACGATAAATTAAAAAATACTCTGGAAAAGGACGTGTAAGAGTTATACTTGAAAATTCGTAAACCTGTGAACCATGTCTTACAAAGGCTACTGTTGTTATCCGTATTCAAAGCTACCTGTAATATGTGTAAGTAGGTAATAGAAGGATCAAAGAATACTTAATGACGATTGTCATTATGTTACTGGAAATTTTGGAAGCAAGTAGTGTGTTTAACTGGATATCAGGAAGGTGGGGGTAAATTCTGCACAGTGCTGAAAATTTGCATTCCATATGCTAGAGGGTGGTTAGCGAAAAGACCTAACAATTATATAGGACCTCCATGCAAGCAAACCGTAAATGGGGACATGGAAACCCATCAACCAGCGCGCAAGTTGTAGGTTAAATCCTGGCATCAGCCTGGTGTGACGAAGAGAGATACCAGGATAAAAATAAAGTTACCGCACCGAGTTCAATGATGGCCAAATAAAAAAATAGATGTTAGCAGAGCAAAAATAAAATATAGGGAAGTGATACAGGGTGTTCAACGATTATATAGATTAAAATCCTAACACCTATATAGAACCGCCACGGAAGCAAACCGTAAACATGGACAGGGAAGGTCATCATCCAGCGCCCAAGTTGTAGGTACCATCCAGGCCTGGTCTGTCGAATAGACAGACCAGGATAAAGATAAACTTAAGTTAGTGCACCAAGTTGAATGATGGCTAATTAAAAATAAAAGGTTAGCAGAGCAAAAAGAAAATATAGGAAAGTGGTACAGGGTGTTTGGCGAATAGGTAGATTAAAAGTCCTAACACTTATATAGGTCCTCCATGCAAGCCAACCGTAAATGGGGACAGAGGTCATCAGTTAGAGCCCAAGTTTTAGGTACCATTCTGGCATTAGCCTGAGGTGACGAATAGACAGACCAGGATACAAAATAATGTTATTCAGTTTACCGCGGCCAAATTATGTAAAATGCATCGTTTAAACAAAATATAAAATATATGTACGATATACACGATATGTTTCGAAAAATAGTGTAAACAGTGGTACACGTATTTATGCCCCGCGCAAGCAACGGCTCCCAGGGGACCCACTCTGTAAAATATATATATCAACCCAACAAGGGACATTCTGGGATCAAACCATGGTGAAACAACATAAGAGGGGTCTGTTGAACATAGGAGCCCTAGTAGGGACCCTCAAGGGCCCCACGGTAAAATACACATATCAAGGCATCCAATGGACAATTAGGGATCAAACCAAGGTGAAAAGATCTAAGAGGGATCTATTGACCGCGGTAAAATACACATATCCAGGTATACAATGGACATTTTGGGATCCAACCAAGATGAAACGACCTAAAAGGGGTCTATCGACCATAGGGATCCTTGCCCCCCCCCCCCACGGTAAAATACACATATCAAACTAACCAAAGTATATTTTGGTATCACACCAAGGTGAAACGAGCAAAGAGGGGCCTTTTGGCTATAGGGGCCGTAGTAAGAACTAGAGAGCAAAACATTCTGTAAATACAGAGCTAAGCCAGACGGTAATATACAGGTATCTCAGGCAAAGAACACGAATTAACAAGTCCGGACAGATCAAGATACGAAGAAGCAAAAATTGTACATATGTACCCTAACAGAATACCACACGCACGTAAAAATGTAAAAATAACGTTTGTTACTAACCAAGAAAAGGAAGGAGTTATAAGATACTAAAATACGGCTCCATTTATTTCAGGGGAAATAGCCAACCGTCATCACGCCAAAGTAAAAAGGTAGGAGACAGGAACACAACGCCAGAGTAGAAAGTTGAAAGTCAGCAACACCACGAAATGATAGAAAGTTGAGGGACAGCACCAACACGCCAGAGTAGAGGGTCGAACATCGAAGAACAAGAAGGTATGTGTAAACTAATGAGAATAAGGAATGCGTATAAATAACTCTTAATAGAAATAATGTACCCCACACTAACAAAAACAAGTAGAACAACCACTAGTAACACCACCCCAATAAATGCAGTTGTGTAGCTAGTAGAAAAATAAGATACGACAGGGAGTGGTTATTAGTGTATGACCCACTACCTGAATATAAATAACAGAGCACGATGAGTAGATACGTAGTTGACATTAAACACTAAGGGCCGGTTTCTCCAACGTCGATTAAATATAGCTTAACCATCCGATAACTAACCGTGCGTTAAATTTTTAACCGCCCGTTAAAATTTTTCCATTTCACCAACGTTAACAAGACAAATTTAACAAACCGTTTACAATCGGACCGTTAAGTGAAGAAACCACTTGATTTCTAAATTTCTCATAAGCTAAACGAATTCTGATTGGTAGAGTGAAAAGTTATGTACGCCTGACAAGTGACAAATGAACCTCGCAATCCGCAAGCAATAGGTTGCTGGCACTTGTTCGTGTGTGTTTGTGTTTTTATACATGTGTGTATATGTATGTATTCAAATAATCTCCAAATAAATGCCAATAAAACAATATTATAACCCGTAACAGTAAACAAGGCAAGAATCTTATCCTCTCCTGACTTACGGAAGCAAGTTTCAGTATATAGAATATATCTTTTCGACACACTAGAAAAATAGAAACAGATGAGTTGAAAAATGTTTCTTATGCATGAATATGTTAATACAGATTTTTACAGATTGTTTCTACTTTCGTTTACATAGCTAATTGGAGTGCTCAAAAGGTTGAAGCCCTTCATAATTATAAATACAGACAGGATTAGCTAGTTTTCATCTATTTCATGGACGTAATACTTTATGTTACCTACTTCTGTTGTGTGGCTTTAAATGTAGTTCCAATGTTGTTATTTTCACAATTTCGGATGCATGCAAGTATAATGAAATAAAGTCAAGCAACGGGGTGGTTCATGGAACAAGTTCAGTTTAGGTCACCCAGCTACTGAGCAATACGTGCTTTATACCACTCATTCCCTTGCAAATAATTTACTTAGACACTTCTGTAAATACCTAGCGGTAGACAGCAATCCAAATTCAATTTCAAAAAGCCATATTTCATTATAATTTACATAAATACGTAATCGATTTACTTTACACACAGGTATGGCGCCACATGGGGAATATCAGTGGCGTCATTTCGTGTGATGAATATCACGTATTTGCTACATAATTAGTGGAAAGATATCGAGGGGCGCTAGAAAGCGTAGATAGGTTAGGTAAAGCCAGGGTAATTATTTTATCATTATACTTGAAGCACATCACATTTAACAGGCCATCCTTGTATTCAGCTCCAACGCGGAAGTAGCTAATTAATTGCACGTACTTGTTGCAATTTCAGTCTCAAACTTTCATGGCCTAAATCTTTCTCCTGTGAATTTTACATTTTTTGGGGTTACCTAAATTGAACTTAACCCGGGGCTGGGACACATTATTGAAGGGCGTATGCGTGTTCTTGCACTCACATCATCCTTGCTCCATATTATTCATTGCACGGATCCGAAATAATGTCAATATGAATTGCAAGTACATTCAGTGCCGCATAACAGAAGTAGCTAAAAATAAGAAATACTTAATATGAACAGGAATGACTTATTGGCAATAGTTAAAGGAGATAACTCGACGGAAAAGCATTCTTTGTACGTAGTATGAAGAAGTCTTATCGTTATGCTAAGTTTTTCCTGTTTACATGTGAACATTTATAATACACGATCGTTAATGTTCACAATACTTTCTTTTTTACTCCACATCATTTCCCCTCCCAAAATATCTTAAATCGACGTTTCTGGCATGCACTACCACTCTCCGAAACAGTCTTGTAAACTATATACAGACACGTATTAGAGAAAAGTATTCTCCTGAAATTATTTAAAAGGAATTATGTTAATCGTTAAGACGATGTGTACAAAGGAGTAGTAAAGCGACTTCGTGCGGTTTTTTTACAAGATTGCCTTTCTTTTGTACGATACATATTAAACAAGTGCGTAATTTATACGTTAGGCCTAAACACGTAGCGCACACATCTACTTTTCTTGTAAAACCATTCTTTAGAGCGCGTCTTCTTAAGCATACCCATATAGGCCCCTAAACATACTCGAACATCATATTTACATTGCCCGCAAAGCAGGCAACATTGTTTTTACATGTTTTTGATCTTTAATACGATTGAAATGCATTGTGCCAAGTTGTATATTTCATCAAGCAATTCTGTGTTTATGCTTTCCATTTCTTGTTTCCTGTTTTCAAACTTTCGAGATACACAATCACTATCGGACCGTTAAATATTTAATCGACGAAAATCTTATGATTAAAGTTAACGACAGCTTCAACAAACCGTTAACGTTAACCGATGTTGATGAAACGGTCATTTCTCCTAATCAGACGTTAAATGTGCTTAACGGGTTGTTAAATCTTTAACCAGCGTTGGTGAAACCGGCCGTAAGGCTGAAAGCAAGTGTTAACTGCTTCTGTGTAACTCAAAGTGGTGTTTCAATGTTGTATCTTGCAGACACCATGAATCCAACAGACAATCTCCTTTAAGCCTACGAGGAGGGGCAGGTGACAAGCGAATATGGGTTTTTCACCATTATTTGAGACCTACTCGTCATGGTACACCTTTAGACCAAATTTCGTTTGTCTAGCCTTAGTGGTTTAGAAAATGTTTTTTGGGCGGCCATTTTGGATTAAAGATGGAGTTTTTTTAAAAGTTTTCTTATGTTGTAGTGACCAACCGCTAATGGTACACTTTTATGTAAAACTTCATTTATCTAGCACAAACACTGTGGAAAATGGGTTTTCGGGAGACCATTTTGAATTCAAGATGGCGACTTTTCCAAAATGTTGTAATATGTTCCTAAATTTCTCGTGATCATGTACCCACATACCAATTTCGTATCTCTATCTCAAAGGGTGTGGAAAATGAATTCTTGTGTCCGCCATTTTGGATCCAAGATGGCGTTTTGGTGTACATTATGTAACATTTTCGTAATTTACTAGTAATAATGTACCTTCATACCAAATTTAATTTCAGTAGCCTCAGTTATTTAGGCTCTCTATTCCATACAACAATGGGTTTGGCGGCCATTTTGGATCCAAGATGGCGTCTTTGGATACATTGTGTAATATTTTAGTAACCTAGTGGTGATGTTGTACCTTCGTACTAAATTTCATTTCAGTAGTCCCAGTCATTTCAGTAGTCATTTTCTTAACACCTTCATAATCACCTTCGCACAAAATTTCGTATCTCTAGCTCAAACGGTGTGGAAAATGCATTTATAAGGTCCGCCATTTTGTATCCAAGACGGCGTCTTTGAATACGTCTCGTAATATTTTTGTAACCTCCTAGCGATATTATACCCTCATATCAAATTACATTTCTGTAGCTTCAGCCGTTTAGGCTGTGCATTCTATACAACAATGGGTTTGGCGGCCATTTTGGATCCAAGATGGAGACTTTTTCAAAATGTCGGATTTTCTCCTTTACCTACTCATGGTCCTACACCTCCATACCAAATTTTGTGTTTCTAGCTTCAGTAGTTTGGCCTGTGAATTTATATGGATAAGTGAGTCAGTCAGTGAATCAGTCAAGTTAGTGACCATGGGGCTTATATATTATATGGACTCGCTTTGCTTCGCTGGGGGCGCTACGCTCCCAACAAGGGGGTTTGGGGGCTGCGCTCCCCTTTATGGTAATCAGACACTCTCTGGCGGACTGCATCTCCATGGTACAGACTACCCGTGGGGGGGGGGGGGGGCTGCGCCCCCATATGGGTAGTTTTCACCATTTTTTGTGACCTACTTGTCATTGTACACCTTCATACCAAATTTCGTTTCATTAGCTTCAATGGTTTGGAAATTCAGTTGTTGGGCGGCCGTCTTGTATCCAAGTTGACGACTTTTTGAACGTTTTCTTATATTGTCGTGACCTACTTGTGATGGTACACCTTCATGTAAAATTTCAGTTATCTAGCTCAAACGGTGTGGAAAACAAGGTTTCGGGCAGCCATTTTTAATTCAAGATGGCGGCTTTTCCAAAATGTTGGCAATCCTACCACTACGGCAAATCCACTGTGCTAGCCATATTTAGAATCAGGCACCTTCCTACACTATTTAAAGTTCCATCCCTTACAAAGGAACTTCCAAAATGTTGACCCTGCAAAGCGCATAGGATCTATACTTGCAAATTGCTTTTACTCTGCCATCTATTGATGATTCCACAATTTATCACAACAAATAACACCTGTTTCAGACTTTAAAATTCGCTTTAGTTTCACTTAGAAACATACATGTATGCCATTGGATCTTGGGGAACATTTTATCATGGCATACACGTGTAGGCCTATGTTACTGGTGGTAAGAGGTTAAGGATATGATCATCCCATCCAAACTTCAGATTGGAACGGCAACACATCATATTTTGTCTTTGAACAACACAGCAGAGTTGCCTCTTTTAATAGAAAATTCGACCATCCAGTAATTAGAAAACTTATGAGACAATTAAATGCTATAAAGCTTCAAAATAAGCACATCGGATTATTAGAATTTGACTTTTCTTCTACTAATGTATTAATTATAGTAATAGCAGTAACTTTATTTCTTTTATTAGCAATAGCTTTAGGTCTTATCTTTTATATTATGTCTAGGAAAATTAAAGCTTTAGAACTTCAACAAGTAACCGATAGTCATTAAGTTTTCTTCCTTTTGTCTATTGCTTTCAGAGAGATGTCAAAGTTAACATTGATGGCACTGGCTATTAGCCTGGCTTCCATTATTCTCGCCATTTTGATATTTATATTTATCAAATTGTGTAGAATATTAGGACGTAAGAGTATTAAAGGCAGATCTCAAGTTGTACGTGAACCATTAGGTATAATTTTAGATCCTATTTCTCTCTCTCTAAGTCTTCTACTGACGACTATCATATTTATGAAACACCCTCTACCAACTGTACTGATTCTAGCTCCGATCTGTATGAAACGCCTATTGCATTACCTTCACATACTACTTCAAAGTTTCAGACACAAAAAAATTCTTTACCTATTGCGCCACCTTCATTTTCTATTCCATCATCTTCCCCTGACATATTAGAAGAAACTTCTGTTGTTATTTCGGACACTGTCCCACCACCTGTTTCTACTGAGTAACTACCTTTATTTTCTCTCGCTGACATCTCACATAGGCAACTTTGGTCCATGATCTCCTAACAAAGAGGTAAGTAAAGTATACCATATATAACATAAGTAAATTATGTACCATACCATAAAGAATACCATACCATATGGTATACCATAAGTATACCATAAAGTATAACATAAGTCAATTATATGAAGACCAGCATCTCCTTGAAACATTCAACCTACGAGAACTTCTAGGAGCTACAGATCCAATTTCTAAGAAGAGATCATCCCTGCTGGTGAAAGGAATCACTCCAACAACATTGAAAGAGAACCGGACATCAGTGAAGTAAATTGATCTTCTCCTCCCACTGACAGGTGTTAGTGATTAGACTTTCTTTAAGAAGCATATAACATGCAGTGCATTTTTTGGTGCAAATATTATAACATGTTAAGCAGTTTTTCTTTTTTATGAATGGTGTTGGAAGAAACATACTTATTTTTCTTTTTTTGTCGCGTGTGTTCATATGATGAGTGGTGATAGTGCTAAATATAGGCAGTATAGTGGATGTATATACATGACAGTGTTTTAATTGTGTCACTATAACGATAGTCGAATTTCACAGGCACGTATGCACCTACGAAATTCTTTTCTAGAAGAATTGCATGTATGCCGACCACGGTACCCTCGAACCGAGTACCATGATGACTCCAATTTAAGAGACACATACAAGTATTATTTTTTAAAGGACATCAACCTCAACGCTTAGACGTTGTCATAACATATTTCTTACATAATTATTTTCCTGTGTACGACATTTTAATACTGGACACGTATTCACCTGTTAAGCAAACAGGCAGTTTGTGTGTTGATGATTATATAAGTCTTTTCACATAACCATATAACAGATTATTGATCACGGCGCCAACTCTTTCCGGGCAGACCAGACGAAATAACATTACATAAGGTATTTTTACGGTCCATCCTTTCTTCGTTTCTTTACTGACCTACAGTGTTCTCCCTCCTTGTATTTTCGTCACCAAGGAGGAACAGGAGGCACCAAGTGAATAGTAGTCAGAGACTTGAATTCGTACTGAATACCTCGTATTGACTTTTATCATATGTCAACCGGCTAACATAATATTCAACTTCGTCTGAGTTCACCTGGTGAATTGAGCGCCTCTTGTAATATTTAATGAAAACCTCTCGCTTTATCTTTTATTCTAAAACTATATCCCTTTGATGTAGTTTGAGGCTACTAATTGACAAGATGGCGGAAGAATAGTTGCAAAGATCGTATCCGCTCCCAGTTTATTCATATATTCTTAATCATAGGTAACTATTAGTGTTATGTTTTAACACAAACTAATTCATAAATCACCAAGTGTTATATAGTACACAGTGAAACAATTTATTTCCAATTATTTATTTGGTGAAACTATCAAATATAACTATGGCGCCACCTAAACGTGTTACTCCTTCAAGTTCATCCAGGTCACCGGGCACCCCAAGCAATGGAGAACTTGTGAAACAAATTTGTGAAGAAGTTAAAAGTTCTGTTCAAACGCCGGAAATCATCCAATTGATTGTAGACTCTATAATAGAGTCAGTGTCGAAGATAGTCGCTGCTCGACTTGAAGAGACACTAAAATTCAATGGCGATCTGGCTGACGACCTGCGCAAAGAATTAAGTGCACGGGACAAAGAAATAGATCTACTTAAAGAAAATGTGCAAGACCTAGAGCAACGCCGAAATAGTCTACGACTTTTCGGACTAGCAGAGAAAGAAGGCGAGAATACTGACAACGTTGCGCGTCAAGTATTTGAGAAAAAGCTAGGTGTGACCTTAAGTACAAGTGACGTTTGTCGTTCGCATAGAATAGGTGTAAAGAAACCCGGAACACCAAGGTCGCTTCTTGTTAAATTCACCAATTATCATGCACGATCGACTGTGTTTTGCAAAAAGCGAAAATTAAAAAATACAGGTGTTGTCATACATGAGGACTTGTGTTCTGCTCGTTTGCAGCTCCTGAAAAAAGCCATCTCTAAGTACGAATCCAAAAATGTATACTATTGATGGGAAGATCGTAATTCTGATCGATGGCAATCGCAACTACGTAACAAATCAATCGCAGCTGGACAATCTGTAATGTGTTATTCCTATACAAAGGTTTACACGCTGGATATATATCAACCCACTTAGGCTCCTGTAAATATGTTTTGCATTTATGATGAGTGCTGTATTTTTATTGATACGAAGGATTATACCTTCGACTTATAATAATGTGATTGAGCCTTTGTATCTAAATCTTTGTTAAACAAGATCAACCAATCGGAATTAAAAGTGCGTATTATTGATTCTTATGTCTCTTTCTCTCCGAATATCAAAAATTTTGGGCTGATAATAGATCAGGAACTGAGCTAGAGTACACACACGACTTCCCAGTGCCTTAAAGCATTAAATGTACTAAGACAACTATATAAAATAAAATATTTCCTATTGCACCATATTAAGTTATACCTTGCAAATGTACGTATTCTACCTCTATTTGATTATTGTGATGCGGTGTATGGAACGTCTCTTTCTACTCGTAGATGTATGGATATTCAAAAGGTTCATAACTCTTGCATTCGGTTCGCTTTTGGATTACGTAAAAGTCAGCACATCTTACCCGTGATGAATAATAATATTTTGACAATGTCTCGGCGTCGGTATCTGCACTACTGTTGCTTGATCTATAAGGTTCTCAAAATAAAATCTCTACCGTACCTATACTGTAAATTCACAAGTAGGTCCAATATTCATTCATATACAACGCGGAGCTGTGAAAAGCTTGATATACCACGCCACAGGCTCAAACAGGTTCAGGGATCCTTCTCAATATCGGCAGCAAAGGCCTGGAATGCGCTTCCCAAACATATCCGAGATATTGAAACATTTAAATCATTCAAAATGTCGCTAAAATTTTTCCTACTTAAGGATCAGCAGCTAACCTTCAGTACACATGATAAATTTACTATCTAGATGTCAGATTCAAAATCGGTTCAATATTGTCCTTTTGTGCTCATTAACACAATTATTGGTTGTAATTTATAATGGAGTTTTATTGTGTGTGTGTGTGTATATGTATGTATGTGTGTGTGTGTCTTTTGTTTTTTTTTGCTTTATCCACATTATTTTACTGATTTTGTAACTCTGTTTCTTTATTTGTAACTGAATTATATCTCTTGTATTTCGTCAAATTTTGATGTGTTGTATTTCTAATTATGTATTCTTCTTGACAAGGGTTAGGTGGTAGAGCAGCTTTTGGCTAAACCTCGCCCGCTCTAATAAAGTCATTTTCAATTCAATTCAATCCCTTTTCCTGATCCCAATATAAATAATATTGTTTCCCTTCAAAAGGGCAAAAATGATACAATTGCTGGTTCTTGTTAAACTGATAGAGGAATTTAACTTGAGGGTTTTTCACGCTTTTTTCGGGTATTAAGTAAATCCCACGTTTCGTTGGCGGCTGAGAGAAATTATAGTATCCATTGGTGCTATTGTTTAACAAGGATATGTTGTCAGATGGTTATTATACATATCCGTGAGGTGAGCTAACGTAACAATTAAATAAGAGAACTCTCAGTGGAGTGGCAAGAAAATCTGAGTTCGAGAACTAAGCATGAGGGAAAATTTGCAGGAACGATCTGGAGGGACGATTAACCCGTGGGAATGTAATCGGGGCCTGTATTTGAACTGTATTCAAATTGCGTTTGAATGTGTTGGATTAACGGATGTAAGATGATAAGGATAATAGAAATGGCTGAATCACTAACCCGATGGAGGGCTGAAACAACTGACTTCAAAGCAACTAATTTGTAAATAAATATTTTTTGTATTAATCATTAGCCTGAAGCCATATTTTTGTTCAAAGAGTTGCTATCTATTCCCAGCTAAGTAATGTTAAAATATGATCAGGTGACGATTTCTCACAGTTTGAATTGAGAAACAAGAAACTTGTAGTGATACCGCGTAGTCAAGTATTTTTCCGAATCCGCTTTGGTTTACGGCGTTTGAATCACGCACCCGTTACTGGTTTAGGAGGGGTGGAGGTGTTCAAGAGGGGAGGAGGGCGGGAAGTGCTAGTAACGCAAGCCAGATGGAATTTATCTTTCAATGCAAATTATTGGTTAGCTGGCGCTCGAAATTTTGACAGCAGCCTAATTCATTCATTTGAATTAAAGGCAGATAAATGTCCAAGAGATTAAGTTGGAATTCACCAGAAGAGATCTTTACGCTAACCCAAAGATCGAATGATGTCGATTCACAAAGGATCGAAAGATAGTATCGATGCCAGGTTGCGCCCCGTATTGCAAAGTAGTTAGGCAGTGGAATTTCGAAAGGAAAAGTAATTATTGAGCTTACCCATAATGTACATACATTACCACACTCATGTCGAACAACCAACAAGCTCCTGAAATTGACCGATATTCTTCTGCCGAGTAGATTGAAGACAGTTCGTGACGACAGAGTTTTCTTTGTCAAGAAATTTGTAAATTAGACATAATTTCTCCACAGTTTGCTTTGGAAACTTTCAAAAGTAACTCGGAAATTTTTCTGGAGTAAACAGCGTGGCTGCCCTAACGTGCCATGTCAATGTAAAGTGGGATTTTGCTTCGCAGGTAATCAATCACTTCGCATACTTTCTTTGCTTCCTTTACCCATTCCATTTTTTCACTTGTTCTTTTTCATACCGTGTTTGTATTCTCTGTTGTTTCACTCGAATCATGAAGCTGGTTCTTTATATGTCTAATATTTGTTTCAAAGTGGAAAGAAAGCCTTTTGTGCCAAGGAAAGTAGAAGTAGCAAGAATTGGATTCATCGTAAATTTCAAAAAGACTTTTATGGCATTTTATGCAAATTAGTTTTAACTTGTTCACTTAAAACAATGACTCATTAACAATAATAACATGATAATAAATTAACTGAAGGTCGTTTGATGTCACCCCCGCCTTGGGTGTAGTGTGATGCGTGGAATACATAATGTACTGCACCAGACTTTGATCTAATTTGAAGAACATTTGGTAATTTAATATACTATGTGATCTGAGAAGGCTATGAGAAATTAATGGAATGATGCATTGTAATGACTATTGTGGTAGAATGCCGGCCGGACTAGTTTCTGAGTAAAATTAGCCTATTTATTTACACGACGATAAAAGGAACTTGTACTTTTGGTCTATACTGGCACAATAAATTACGTTAAAGTTGTGGCTAATGTCTGCCTGTAATGTAGTGATAAATTCACTTAGGAAATAGTACTAAATGCAAATCAATGAATGTTGTCGGCCCTTTGACTTCTTCTCCCACAGTTCTGGTTAATTGCGAGAATAGAATTTAAATATAGGACTCAATTTAAGAAGGAGATAATGAGAGGCTGAGAACGAAATTCGACTGTTCGTAATTTATCTTGTTTGATATGGAAATGTAGCCATAAGTAATGCTGTTACGAATGGAATAACATTGATCACGCTTCCCATTAAAGTTTACAATCTTTGTTTTCGCATCTGAATGTCTGGCATACGGAAGACAAAAAGAGACAATGAATGGAGGACGTGGTATCAACGAACTACTTTTTTTCCGAGGGAAGACAATAAATTGTAAGATAAGAACCGTCGATTCTTGTTTGCCCTTTAAATCCATTTAGATGTAGATTACCTCGTCGCGTTAATATAGGCAAGAGTCGAAAGACAGAGGTTCATTCTTTGATCTTGTGTTATTGCGAGAAGTTGAGAGTGTATATTTTGTTCCCTCAATTGAAGATTCTTTTAAAAGGTAAGTGAGTAAAATTAAAATTACATATGTGTTAGAAGTAATGTTTTTATATTTTAGAAAACTAGTTAGAAAGTTTGCAGTCACGCTTTTTAAAATATTATTTACATTTTTGAAAATATTGTTTGAATTACACTACAACACTAGGACAAACTACATCTTTATCCGGGACTGACCCGAAAATAATCCAAATCAGTAACTTTGTAATAATACGGAGTAGACGAACGCGACCAGTGTCAAATTATAGGAACTCAGAAACAACACTAGGACAAACTACACCTTGACCCGGAACTGACCCGAAAATAATCCAAATCAGTACGGTAACTTTGTAAGGATACGGAATAGACGAACGCGACCGGTGTCAAATTATAGGAACTAACAACCCTAGGACAAACTGTATCATGACACGGGACCGACATGGGACTGATCCGAAAACAATCCAAAGTGTAGCTTTGTAATGATACGGAATAGACAATCGCGACCATTGTCAAATTATAGGGACAAAGAAACATCAGTAGGACAAGCTACATCATGACCCGGGACCAACCCGGGTCTGACCCGCAAGGCCCGAAAATAATCCAAATCAGTAACTTTGTAATGATACGGAATAGGCAATCGCGACCGGTGCCAAATTATAGGGACTAAGACAAACTACATCTTGACCCGAAAATAATCCAAAATGTAAGTCTGTAATGATACGGAGTGGACAAACGAGACCGGTGTCAAATTAAAAGAACTAAGAAACATCAGTAGGACAAACTACATCCTGACCCGGAACACTCATGTTAAATGTATGTAACTCGAAATAAGTGTAATTCTAAAATATAGTAGTATTCGTGTAAAGTATAATGTGTTGTAATTAAGTATTAAAATTTATATTCGATATACATCTAATGTTTGTAATTTCTGATTTGTATTAATAATAAAGATAGAGGAAGATAATAGTTGATAAAGATAAGATAATAAATGTAAATTTAAAGAAAAGAAAACAAGAAGCTCAGCTCATGAATTCCACATGAACAATTGCAACACAAGAGGAAGTCAATTCCACAATCCAGGCTAATTTTGAAACAGCTTTAAAAAACTTTTCTTTCAGTATTTCAAAGGAATACCCAATTTCAGAAAAAAAAAATGTTCTCGCTTCCAATTTGCCTTGGTAAGCGGTCTGACCGGTGAGGTTTAACCTTCCATAATATCAATGAGACCGACATTATGCAGATTTTCAGGTGAACAGTTTGGATCTATGTAACAGGGGTCACTTATTGTTACAAAAGAACAACTCACTTCCTGAATAGGCTTTTCAATAGGAGATTTCGGTGATTTGGTGTTTGGTGATTTGCCTGAGGAAATAGAAATTTGTCTCTTGGAAGACTGAACTAATTGGTTGTCGACTGGGAAAAATACTTGTTTTATTTCATCACCGTCTCTATCCAGAAACACTGTCTTTAAACCCACAGTTTCGGCAGGGACTTCGTCAGGCATGAATGAAAATGTCTTGGGAAGAGTTTCTGAAGTTGAACGAACTGAAGAACTAGAAAAACCTTTTCTATATGATTATTTAAAGCAGACAAATTTTCATCATTACCTTTCAAATTTTTAGTCTTGAATTTGATTTAATTCAACCTTAGGAGTTTTGTTACGAGGAAGTTCAGGACAGGACAAATCCTTGCTGAGAATTTGATCAAAAATATCAGATCCTTCCTTAACCACCTGTTCAGCAAAACACATGTTGACTGTCAACCCAGAAAATGGAATAACTACCTCGCCTTCGGCATTGACTAATATTAAAATACTATTACAAGCATCAAGCTGACACAGTGTAATCGGAAATAAAAGGCATTGCTAAAAGAAGACTAACTTGAAGTCCTTCAACAACAAAATCTCTTAACTCGAAGATTTTATCGTTTATATTAAGAAAAATATTTTGTGTGCCCTTTACGGCATGTTTGTCATCTCCTAAGAAACCTCTAAGCCTAGCATTAGAAGCTGGCTTCAATTTTGCACGGGGAAACTTAGTGAGAAAACCTTTCCAAGTGCTCCAATTCAGAAGGTTCACCTCAGAACCACAACCAATCATGCACTCTATATCAAAACCTACAATTCTACTAAAACCTTGGGTATTTTCCTAGATTCATTAACACAGTAGTCATCACCGGAATCCAAATCATCACCCTCAATCCCGAAAGGCACATTGAACACTAACTTTTCGTCCTGATTTGTGACACCCTGAATCTCAGGCACTGAACTATCAATAGGTCAGTCAAGTTTAGTCCAGCGGTCTTTAGTCGACCCATCTAAAAACCGCATTGGGAGTTTAAACTATGGGATTCCCGGTCAGAGAAAACTTCAGTCGTTACTAGGTTAACCCCAGCAACCTCAGTGTTAGCTCTCCCACCCGGCATTCCATAACTATTTCTCCTATCTCCAGCACCTTCCACCTGTGAATTTGTCACGGTAGATTGGGTACCTTGGCAACGAGCAGACAACTGATGTGAACTTGAAGGAGTATTCCTATTACATTGGTTATTAGTATTTACATTCTGTGAATTACCAACGCCAGAATTTGGCTGATGGCCACCTCGGTCTCCTGATCTGACATTCGAACTAGATTTATTATTCGGAGGACCACCCCGATTCATATTATCTCATTATTGGAGTACCTATCTCTCCAATTCCTACGATTATCATTGTTCTTATTATTGCCGTTGTTGGAATTATTATTGTTTCTATCATTCTTGTTGAATCTATTTCCTTTATACTTGTTATTATAATTATTCTTATTATAATTATTCTCAGTCTGAGTATAAGCCTCAAGTGAAGTTTTCACATTTCTCACAGTGAATGTTTTCTTCACTTCCTTGTTAGAACCTTCTATTGAAACTAGATATTTACGCTTTTTGCTACTCACTCCTGCAGGTTCTAGAGAAGAACCAAGTCTACTTCTCTAATATCTGACTGCTCCACATATTCAGATTACCTGTGAGTTGTTCAACAGAATTGGGCCGCAACAATCTCATAATTCTGCTTATGGAAACAGGCAGAGATTCAAGAAGTATCTCTATCAGTTCAATCTCAACAGACTTGTCACTTAAATCATTATACATTTTACTAACAACTCACACATACTCGACAATGGAACTTTAGTCACTACTAGCGTACTTAAGGGACTGTAAGCGTCTAAGTTTCATTTTTCTGACGCGCTCGTCACAAAATTGTAAAAAAAAAAAAAAATATATCTGGGTAAACTCGGGATAAGCCCGGATCTGACTTTCAATTTTACTCCACCAGCCTAATGCAGAACTTAGTAGACAATGGTCCAGAATCTGATCCTGGTAATTTCATTAAAGCGAAATTTTGTTCCACACTTTTCAAAAAATCTTGAGGAGACTGAGTTAGGACTTGCCCAGAAAATACTTGGAAATGTTATTAGTCAGCTAACCTCAGCGGTTTAGGGGAAAATCCGCTTTCATTCATACAGTTATTTTGAACTCCGTAAATTCCCTAGTCAATCGTGGGTTTCCACAAAGTCTGATTATTAGTCCAGGGAGGATTAACACCAACAGGGACATTATCCGAATGAGAAACGTTACAATTACTGAAAGTAGGGAAAGACAAGACAGGATCAGGTTTGCTGGCTACTCTAGTAGGCACTGAAAAGTCAAAATAATGAGGGGTCTGAACTGAAGTTCCAA
The DNA here is from genome assembly GCA_022664845.1 of Lepisma saccharinum. Classification (NCBI taxonomy): domain Eukaryota; kingdom Metazoa; phylum Arthropoda; class Insecta; order Zygentoma; family Lepismatidae; genus Lepisma; species Lepisma saccharinum. Next base: position 4,965 of record JAGDQP010028565.1, on the reverse strand, counting down.
AAGTCCAACAAGAACTACTTGTGGCACAAACTGGAACACTAGTGACGCGAGCAGAAGAGACCGTAAACTGTATTTACTTCAACTCCTTTCGAGATTACGTTAGGCCACGACACCAATCTGTTAGGACTATTTGCAATTGAATCGTCAGTTTGAAGAAGGAAACAAATCCAAAAAGCTGTTTTGTGGGAAATTAACAAAAACTGTATAATATGTTTATTATTTATAGAAAGGGAACAATATGTTTACTGAATATTTAAAACGGTCTTCTGATCCTTGCGTACTGCTCAGACAGTTTACAAGTATTATATTTTTTTCTGTAGAATTAAAAAATAGTTGGTGGATTTGTTTTCTTCTTCAAACTTATGGAAAAACGTCTACACATTTGTAAGTGTTGAAACGTAAGAATAGAAGAATCGACCAGAAAATGAAGAGAAACGCAATAGAAACCTTCAAATGAATATTATTTACAAGAAATGTATGCAGAATGAACTCGAAAGTTACAAGTAAGTAATAAATTCAATTTTTTCCCCCCTTTCTCGCCACTGACATAAATTTCGCCCTACAAATGTGTAAAACTGCTTTTATTCCGTAACAGTGACAGCATTAAGGTAAGTGCAACAATTGTTGACACTGACCCAAAGCCTGACACTTTCATATTAAATTCTTTATAATAAGCCTAATTTTGTACTTTCTCTGGATTTCTCAACGTACACAGTTTTCTGGGTGGTTTGGCTAGAATGTGTTTGAATGTGGTTTGTAATGCGCTATATTCAACAAATGAAGATCGATGTTACACCACATGTGTTACTGAATTTTGCTGAGCCGATCGTTGTTCTTAAGAAAAGTGTTACGGGTACGTATATTTGTTTTCTTACGTGAATGCATGCATGTTTTTATGTTGCATATGTTATTAAATTTGTAGAGTGTTAAGAGATAGTAAGTTACAGAAGGAAATTTTACTGAATGTTGAATTCTGGAGCTGTATGACGGGGTTGTCAGGCACTGGTGCACTATTTTATGTGGTTGTGCCAATAACTGACACTGCATGTCAGGCTTTGGAGCATAACTTAATTATATCGATTTACCAGTTTTATATTTATTTCTCACTAGAAATACTCCCTTCGGCTGCTGTAGTCAGTTTGCTTGTCTCCGAACAATTTTACCAATAGCTTACAGGATGTGTCGCCTACTGGAGCAACAAAATGCATTTACGTACCAAAGGCTGACACAAGAAATTTTCTTTCTTTTTTTTTTTTACAACTTAATGAAAGTAAAATTATTACAAGTTTTATTAAATATATTTGACAATAGGGCTCTTTCATATTGCTACTAAATGGTAATTGCCTTAAGAAGACACACATATTTTAATGTATTTTTCAATGTAAAGATACAATTAAAAAGAATCAAGTTCATAACGTTAAAATAATCTGGAAAATTAATAGTAATCACAGCTACCTACATCCGAAACACTGCATTTTTAGATAAATTTAAAATATTTGTTTTCTGTAGATGTTAACCTTTAAATGCAGGTTGATTTACTGAACTGCCGTAGCTCAGTGGGAGAACGTTGGCCTATCATTCAGGATGTTCTGAGGTCGATCCCAGCGGCCCGCCATTCTGAATAAGGTTTTTCAAGGGTTTTCCTCAGCTACACCAGGCAAATGCTGGGATGGTAAATTCACCTGGCCGACTCCTAATTTCATCCTTTCCCTTACCTATCCCGGTCAGAGCCTTAGATACCTAAAGATAATGAATTCAAATTCAAAAAATTCAAAGTATATTGATTGAAAAATCACTCAATGATAATTTCTAACATTTTTCGTAGCGCTGTTCTTCTGGGTAAGCTTCTAAGGCTCAATGCAGAGTTATTTTCCGTGAAGTTTTATAAGTTATTGCATTTCATGTCACAAATTTGATGATAAGTGTATTAAGTTGTAATAAAAATAAAATAAGTTTATTCTTTTTCTTTCTATTCAGATTACTGATTAAAAAGCTGTTACTATGGCTCCTCCCGAGAAGAAAATACCGAAGTACGACCCACAACAAATGAGATGCCATCACAGCAGTCAAGATGGGGACACCTATATCAACAGCAGCAAAGACATTTAGAGTTCCCAGGATTACTCTCATGTACAAGGTAGGGGGCAAATATCCACAAGAGTGCAGAATGGGTCAACCATGTTAAGTTCTGAAGAGGAGGATTTATTAGTAAAATGGATGATAAAAATTGCTGAAGCTGGTTTTCCTTGTACCAAAGAGCAATTATTTTACAGTGTTGAATTGTTAATGAAGGAATTAAAAAGACCAAACTTATTTAAAAACGATCGTCCCGGAAGGAAATGGAATGAATCTTTCTTAAAGCGACACCCTGAGATCGCTGAAAGAATTGCACAAAATCTTTGTAAATCAAGACAGTATGTTAGCGAGACCAATATCAGGTGTTGGTTTGATTAAATTAAACAGTTTTTGGATAGGAGCAAACAAACTGATATTTTGCAAGATCCTTCCAGAATTTTTAATGAAGATCAAACTGCATTCTTCTTGTGTCCGAAGGGAAATAAAGTTTTGGTTCACAAAAGAGAAAAAAATAGTGTACAACAATACAAGTAATGATAAAAGAGCGTGCATGACAACGTTAATTACAGCTAATGCTTCAGGTACGTTGGCTCCTCCAATGGTAGTTTATTCTTATCAACGTATACCAGCGTCTGTAGCTAATTTGATGCCTAAAAATTGGGGAATAGGAAGATCTGAGTCCGGATGGATGAAAGGAGAGACTTTCTATGAGTATATGACTAATGTCTTCCATCCGTGGCTTCTAAAGTCAAACTTGAAAACTCCTGTATTGTTTTTCGTTGACGGTCATGCCTCACATCTCACAGAGTCCTTAAGTACGTTCTGTAGCAACAATGGTATTGTCCTAGCAGCTTTATATCCAAATTCCACTCATGTTCTTCAACCAATGGATGTCTCAGTTTTTCACCCACTTAAGAGTGTTTGGAAGCGTGGTGTACATCAGAGGAGAATGGAACACGAAGGTCAAGAACTGAAAAAATAAAACTTTGCTCCTCTTTTGGATGACGTAATTAGAGCATCAATAACACCATCTACAATACATAATGGATTCCGGACTTGTGGACTCTATCCATTCAACCCCGAAGGCGTAGATTATCGGAAACTAATGAGTGGTGGAAGTATTTTAGCACAATCTCCTGACAACACATCTGAAAGAGCTTGTGGTCCAATAAATAAATTTTTGTCTTTCTTAGAACAACGAATTGGGACAGAAAAAGTTGAAGTATTCTCCGAGTCTGATGACACATGGCAAGGCAATATAGAAGATAAAGCCTTTTTCATTTGTGAAAATCAGTAAAATTAGATGCAGAAAATTGCGACAAAGATAACAAAGATGGAAGCATAACCAACAAGGAGCAATTCGTCGAACCAGAGACAACAGAAAATTCCACGCATTGCTATGCCTCTAGTTTTTCAACCCCCAGCACTTCGAAAAGCAATGTAAGTGGTAACATTGATCTAATTCCCTCGCCATTCAAAAGAGCCTTGTTTTCCACAACAAAGAAGCTCACCCACACTAAGGAGAAAGAGAGAGAAAATTCCTTCAGTTGCAACATCAGAAGAATGGAAGGAGTATCATGAAAAGAAGAGAAAGAAAAAAGGAACGCATCCAAGAAGTAAAGCAGGAACGACAAAAAAGGAGAGAGATTGCAAAGAAAGTGAAGGAAGAAAAAAGAAAGTAAAATTTCGTCCGAAGAGAAAAATCTCAATTTCATCTACCGAATCCTCTGACTCTTCGGTTGAGCTTGATTTAGAATCTGAAGGGGATGGTAAGGATTGGCTTCAAGAAACGATATCAAACAGTGAAGATGAGTCGGAAGCATGTGTCGAAATCAATGATTTCGTTGTAGTTCAGTACGAAGGAGAATTTTTCCCAGGAAAAGTTTTAAAAAGAATGCAGAAAGTAGCTTTTGTGAAGGTTATGACAATGAGTGGATGTGGATGGAATTGGACAGAAGTAGACGACATTCTGTGGTATGATTATGAAGATATTTTGGAAGTTATCACTACCTCTAAATATGACGAAAAACAGGAAAATTATTTGATTGAAGAAATGCATAAATACCATGTTAATTAAACAAAAGCTAACTTACGGAATCGGTACCATAAATCTGTTACTCACTTCAGGGAAAATTAACTTATTAGAAAAGTGTCAGCTTTTGGAACATGTGGCGGTTGGGTTTGTTTCGAAAGCGAGAAGAATTGTTGAATATGAACAATTGTCTGGTACGTAAACTCTGCGCGATGTTAAGATACCCTTGCAGTAAAAATATTTGATTAAGGAGCACTCTATCTTTACTTAAGTGAGATTTAACTAGGTTGTATGGAATGCTTTTTTTGAGAAATGAAACAAATATTTATAATTTTGGCGTTGATTACAAAATAATATCTTGAGCTTCTTTATTCTCGAGATTCATACACACTGAAGATACACCCCTTTCCGAATGCCTATATGTAGTTCGCTGGATATGAATACTATTAATATATTTACTTCTCTTGCACTCAGTCTTTAATAATCTTCGCAATATATTTATTGAACACCTCTCCTTAATTCAAGATAATTAAAATATTGATAGAGATACAATTGAAGATTAAAGGATAAAATAGAAATTTTAAATGAAGATGAAATGGATGTTACGATCGTAATATATATAACTATATAGAGAATACTGATTTTTGAAGAACTAATCTATTCTGTATGGAATAATCAATTTCAGAGAAAGTTCTATCTGTATGAAACGTAATATGTTTTTTCTCGTAACTGTATCTTGTAATGGCTTTTCACATGAACGGTACTTATTCATTAAGTTCGGACTGTATTAGATCCGAACAAAAACACCAAAGGTGCAAAAAGTGGAGCCAAGTTCTTTAGCCCTAAAAAGGTGTGAA
>JAGDQP010028564.1:0-24045 GCA_022664845.1 Lepisma saccharinum | reverse complement strand
TGTTATGCTAATGGGAAATATATATACTACTATTATATGTTATTATAATACTATTTTATTATAATACTATGTTATTATAATACTATTTTGGAAATATATAATTTTACATTGATATAACACGAAGAACGTATAACATTAATAATGCTAATGTAGTGCTCGGGAGACTTTAATGGAGGTTAGGGCAGGTAAGTTGGACGATATAGAAGCCTGTACTGAACAATAATACATACATCTTTAATCTGTCGAAGGGAATTAGATACAGAAGAAATGCTGGGGATAGTTTGCGGGTTTGAGATTGTTGGATGATGGAAATCTTCGCAATAGAAGTCAAAGATATATACGATGATATACAGAAGATTTTGGGTAATATTAAATTGAATTATAAGATAACAATGGGATACTTCAATTCAAAAGTAGGGACTAAAGGAGAAGTAACACGAAAGTGGGAAACTTTGGATTTGGCAAAAGAAACAACTGAGAACGAGGAGAGTGAAGAAAGACTAATGGAGTTTTCGGAAACCAATAAACAATTCATTTCGAGTGCATGTTTTAAGAAGAAAACTCAGATGAAGTGAACATGGAAGGCCCAAACGGAGCTTAAAACAAAATAGATTATATTTTATCAAATAACAGAGATATTGCTGAAGGCTTGTATGTTTTGAACAGGTTCGAAATCTCCAGTGATCGTAGCTAAGTGAGATGAGAATTTGAAACAAACTCTAGATTAGAGTCGAAGGTTATGAGAAGAAACCCGCCATTTTAGATTTAAAAATACTACGGAAAAGCAGACAGAAATATTAAGAAGATATAAATTGCAAAAATAATGCACTGACTGGGGCAAACAAATAGTAGGCATGAAAATGGAGAGTAAAATCTCGTAGAAACAAAACTTGACGAAGAAAAAAGGGGGGAATAACATAACGAGAATGGAATACATAAGAAAAAATAAAACCTTAAGAATGTACGAAAATATTGTTTGGAAAGTAAACACTGAAAATATAGCTTGAAGAAAATCAAACAACAGTTTTTGAGCTTGGGAAAAATAAATACTGGTAAATGAGGGACCTCATGGAACGGTAACCATAAATTACAAAAATATTTGAGAAATCTAAAGAGAATCGAACTACTCCGATGAAGAACTAGGAATAGATAAAAGAGACTCAAATGATTTAGAAGTTTCAGACATAATGAAATAATATATTACTGAACTATATTAAAACTTCGTAACTAGTGAAAGTGGTTGAAGAGGGCGGAAACAGCAGAAGGGAAAGGGTCTCAGCAATGGTATTACAATCGTTTCCAGAAATCAGATCAGTCGCAAACACTGTTAAATATTTTGGAAAATTTTCTTGATACATCCGCTGATATTTCTGAGAGATGTTAGTTTTTACAGTTATCGTCAAGAATGCTGAAAATGTACCGAATAATTTATTTTACGTTATTGGAAGGTCTCAGTGATCAGTTCCAGTGTGATTTGCACACGTACGCAGAAAATAAAAAACGTTTTCTTAAGCATACAAGCAATGCTAATCTAGTGTTTGCTGCTTCCATTATGATCGCTTATTTTCGCATATATGGGAAATATTTTCAGTGAATAGGTATTCCGATCCCTAATTGACGAATTGAAAAGTCATTATATAAAACGTGGCGTAGGTTGTGGGAGTAATCTAGCTTAAGTTTTCGGTGTCCGGATAAGGCATTTCTGACACTCCTTTCTGTTTTCTTGTGATTTGGAGCGTGATTTAGTCTGTAAGACGTCGGACTTCCAATTGGACTTCAAATGTTGATTCGTTTTTATTTCTTCCAGCATTGTTGAGAAATTGAACAATGTTATTAATCAAGTTACTGGAAATTTCCAGGCAACCAGGTTGCTCAGGTTTTGATTACGAATGTCTCGGAAATCTTTTTCACAGTGCATTAATTTTTATGTATATCTCAACTACACACCAAATTCAGAGGAGCGGATATTCCACTCGAATTGAGAGTAGTATTTTATCTTTCTAAAGCGGAAAGAGAGACAAGTCTTTACAACAAATTTTCATAGAGGTTAACATTAGACATTTCTGTTCAAATAAATATGTGATACCATGGAAGTTCTTTTCGATGCGAATGTAATCTCTTTGAATGTATTTTCAGTAGTAGTACCTTGGAAATTTTCATTGTTTTGAGTTGAAATGTTCATCCTTTGAAAGTAAAAGCTACAGAATAAAATGTTGAAAATGCAAAACAGAAGCAAAAGAAAGCATTTATTCACAAGTAGTAAAGGCAATTATTAAGGTTCTTATTAATGAAGAGAGGAAAAAATGAATTCGGTGTTAATTAAACCCTGGGCAACGCCCTAACGCCTACATTAGTGCCAACTGCGTGATAACGCCTTCAAAAAGGTCTTTATCGTCCCGTCAGGTACTTGAGAACCACGTTCAAAGATGTTTATTGTATACAGGGTGTAAACTTAATTAATGTAACAAACGTCGTGAGGTGATTCCTGACACCGAGAGAAGCAAAAAAACTCCTATGAACATATAGCATATTGGCCATATTGTCAGAGTTAACTAGGACCGAAAGCGTGGTAACAGTAAGTTCGAAGCGATAGATATCGAAAATCAATAAGCTTAGAGATGGCTGTCTATGAAAGTCTAGAGGTGGCGCTGGTGTTTAATATGTAGTTGCTGGGTTCACACACACAGGTGGCGCTGCTGTTCAGTAGTTGCTGGGTTCACACACACAGGTGGCGTTTGTGTGCAAGACGCGACAGTACAGGAGTGCAATCATTGTGCTGGGAGTGTTGAATAGGACAAGTGGCAGTGCTCGACTAAAACATGGTGCGTTATTCCAACCGCGAAAAGAACGACATGCTATTTATGTACGGTCGTGCAGATGGTAATGGACGTGAAGCATTACGACTCTATCAGGAGCGTTTTGCTAACAGATGCCAACCATAATACAGGATGTTTGTAGCAATTTATCGGCGCGTGTGAAACACGGACCGTACTACCTGCCCATGTGCATGCTGGTCGACCCCGTCGAGTACGAACACCTGTTATGGGCGAACGTGTGTTAGTAGCTGTGGACAATGAGCCACGTACGAGTACGAGGGAACTTAGCCGTGAAATGCATGTTAATCACATGACTGTGTGGCGTGCATTACATGAAAATGCCTTGTACCCTAACCACCTGCAAAGGGTACAAGCACTGACAGAACGGATTTCCAACCACGTGACGCATTCTGCCAGTGGTTGGTTCAACAGACCACTACCATCATGCTGTTTCTGGCATCAGTACTGTTCACTGACGAGGTCACGTTTGGAATGGATGTCAACATAAATAACACACTCATGTGGGCAGATGGACATACCCATGGTACGGTTGATACTCATCATCAACATCAATTTGGACTCAATGTATGGTGTGGTATTGTCCATGACCAACTGATAGGCCCATACAAGCTAACCCGAAGACTAAATGGAGCACAGCATCTGACCTTCCTGCAGGATACACTGCCCGAATTACTGCAAAATGTTCCCCTAGCGATTCATTGAAACATGTGGTATATGTATGATGGGGCTCCCGCGGATTTCAGTGTAAATATCCGCCGGTAGTTGAACAACAACTTCCCAAGACATTGGATCGATCTTTGCGGTTCAGTGCATTGGCCTGCCCGATCTCTGGATCTAAATCGACTGGATTTTTATATGTGGGAACACATTAAAAGTGTGATGTATGCTACTCCTGTCAACGACTTGGAACAGCGTATCAATAACTCCTGTGCAACTGTTCGCCATGACCCAGGTATATTTGAACGGGTTTGCCAATCCATGATATGGTGTTGTCATGCATTCATTGCTGTTAATGGCGGACACTTTGAACATCTCCTGTAATGTGTCCGACGAACGTACGTTTGTGTCTATCTGTACTCCCCTATCTACCGCTTCGAACTTATTGTTCCCACACTTTCGACCTTCGCTAACTCTGACGATATGCTCAATATGTTATATGTTCATAGGACCCTTTTTGCTTCTCTCGGTGTCATTAATCACATCCCAACGTTTGCTACATTAATTAAGTTACGCCCTATATATTTTGCTCTTGATATATTTTGGTATATTGTTGTCATTAAAAAACGTTATCAGGTCTTCTGTTGTTATTTTTAACTAAACACGATTAACTTCACACTTTGCGGTAAAAAAAACGGTTGATAACAAACTTTACTAGCACCCATGCTGCATTGTGAATCAATCTAAAAGGATGAAAAATCTTTCATTGAAGAATAACTGACATCCGTTAAGCATCTTAATTCCATCCCATTAGGTCACATTTTGTATCCAAAGCGGTAGTGTTTCGTTAAAAACCACGATTGTCGATTGGAAACACGGAAAACCGAGTAGGAGTATTTTTCCATGCAAATATATGTTCGGAATAACACTATTTTTAAGTACTCATTGGCATATAAGTAAATCGAATCTGTTTAATCTCAGTGCATGACGCGCATAATGTTTTTTTAATGAAAAGTTTCAAGGCAAATTCTAGGTTAGGGCATTTGCCCCTACCCCCCTAAATGACTCTACTGCGCTGTACATAACATGGAAAACACGCACGATAAAGTGGAGAAGTAAGCAAACAAGTACTTGGTACGATATATCCGTTAAGAAGCTAAAGCTTTTTACAAAATTAACTTTAAGATCTTAACGCTCGTGAGGGGTAGCAAGTGCTTATACTGAGATAGAATTCCTTGATGCGTACGTTTCGGACTCCGCTGACAGAAACTCATGTAACAGCTATAGTGGAATAATAACATACGGTGAGAGAAAATTTGTAATCTTTTGAATATCAAATGTGATTGCCGGACCGCTTAATTTTATACTTTGACTATCAGTTTCGCAGTTTGAAGAAAGGAAAGGGAGGGGACCGTTGAATTTACGTTCAATGTTTTACCTTGCAATCTAAGGTCTGCTACTGATTTTCGATCTGCAGTATACCTTAAAATTCTAATTGTGTATCATCTTCGTTGCATTTCGATGATAGCTGTAAGAATAATTTGCAACATGTAGAAGCTCGAGATCTCCGAATATTGTGGTAAGCTAACGAACTGAAGATAGTGTCAATGCTGATAGTGATGATTCACTACAAATTAGTTGTTCTGAGCCATTGATATAATAATATCAAACACGAGCATATAACTAAAACAACTAAAGATTTTAATAGCATACGCACTACGGCAGAACATTGCCTTATTTTTTTATAAACAGCAAAGAGCTTTCTCAAAAGAATTAGCAAGATAAGGACAAGTTGCTGATTATAAAATTAGAAAAAGGAGGATGAATTTATTTGAAGATATAAAAAGAAAACAACAGTAGTCATTTTTACTTTTCTATTTAATGGAACAAGAGAAAACATTACAAATTCCATCATTTTAACGAAATTTCAGTACATTTCTCATATAAAATATCTGGTGTAGTAAAAAGTAATCCATCATTTTTGCATGACATTGAAGGCTTGACTTACCATAGTTAGAATGATCCGATTTAGGTCACATATGCGCCGTTTTGTTCGATAACGTTTTGCCATTTGGAAGGTAATATCATGATGCCTCTCTCATAGAAGCCCTTGTCCCTATTGGCAAAAAATTGAGACACTCGATGTTCACAAGCCTGTCTTGAAGCGAATTTTTCACCAGCAAACGTGTTCGCCATGGACAGGAACAGATATTAATCACTCGGTGCCAGGTCCGGACTATAAGGGTGGATGCATAAGAACCTCCCAACCAAGCTCCTGGAGCTTCTGGCGAGTCACTATCGATGTGTGTGGCCTGGCGTTGTCCTGGTGGAACACAATGTCTCTCCTATTGGCCAAAGCTGGGCGCTTCTGGGCGATTGCTGCCTTCAGACGGTCCAATTGTTGACAGTATAGTTCTGAGTTAAGGGTTTGGCCGTAGGGGAGCAGCTCATAGTAGATAATTCCCTGCCAATCCCACCAAACACACAGCAAAACCTTCCTGGCCCTCAATCCTGGCTTGGGCACCGTTTGCGCCGGCGCACCGCGCTTCGACCACGACCGTTTTCGCGTGACGTTGTCGTAAGTGATCCACTTTTCATCACCAGTCACCAACCGCTTCAGAAATGGGTCGCTTTTGTTGCGATTCAGCAGCGATTCGCAGATGGAAATTCGGTCCATGAGGTTTTTTTGCGTTAACTCGTGTGGCACCCACACATCAAGCTTCTTTGTGTATCCAGCCTTATGCAAATGGTTCCACACCGTTTTTTGTGCAATGTTTAGCTCTTGGGCAATCGAAACAGTGCTTACATGACGGTCGGACGCGACAATGTCCATGATTTTATAGATATTTTCGACATTTGGCCTTCCAGTGCGTGGTACATCTTTGACGTCAAAATTACCGGAACGGAATCGACGAAACCAAAATTGCGCGTGATTGGCTGTTACAGTATCAGGACCATAAACACTATTCACATTTGCAGCCGCCTGGCTTGCGTTTTCGCCTTTATCGAAGAAAAACTGTAAAATATAGCGTATTTTCTCTTTGCTAGTGTTCATTTTGACGCGTGCTCACACAACACTGAGTCAATTCATCACAACTATCTGAACAGTGTTTGTAGTACGCAATTTCATCGTTTGAACGCCATCTCGTTGAACCCGATCGGACTTATACAACGCGAGATACAGATCACTGAAGCCATCTATTGGCAAAATAATGGATTACTTTTTACTACACCAGCTATATTCGCATAGGTAAGAGAAAAAAAAACAGAATTGACTACTGTTGTTTTCGTTAAAACGTACCTTTAATTTTAATCTGAATACATAATTTAACTACATTGAAGGTAATTAGCGTCAACAATAGTTCACGTAAATATTTTAGAATGTAAATTAAAATGTATTTTACGTGCCTGTTTGTATACAGTGACAAACGTATTAATTTTTTTTTTTTTTTTATTGCTTGTACAGAAGCAAGCTTCTATTTCTTCAGGTCTAATCTAACTGCTTCTATTTCTTCAGGTCTTATCTAGGTAGGACAAGATAATACACAGCTTGAATTATATGAACATAGAATCTTCATTCCTACCTGAATGAAGATGATTATTCACGAGCTCGTTCCAATGCTTTACGGCTTAGGCAAGGTCTAAGCAAAGTAATATAATCTCAAAAGTACGTTTTACTTGAAATTATTTAATCATAAATGAAAGTATGGAAAACATTGTACCAAGATGTGTTTGTTTCCCTCAAGAGTGCCTTGCGGATGTTGGAATTAACATAGAAGAAATGACCGTCGCGGTGATCGGGACTCGAGCCCGAATCTTTCAGTTTAGTATGCTGTCCATTACACCATCTCGGCACGTCAATTCTCTGTGTTCTGTGTATATAGAATGTTCCTTGCGCCCCGCCAACACCCTAGCCCATCATTCCTGGTTATAAGTCGATACTCTAGCATAGACAAAGATTTCAGTTGAGGAATCAGTATCAGTTGCAATCGTGCAGGAGGAAAGAATATATGTATTACCCTTTTCACTTGGGTAATCATACGATTGTAGATGATTTCTTGACTAAAATAGTCTTTTACAGAGTACTTGGGCCTCGAAACCAGCAATGATGAGCTGGAAAAATGTCGAGTAATGAAGATAATTTTATACACGCAAAAAATTTTGGCTATGCCGTGCTGGTGTACCGGACAACATCCCCAACCGGCAACAGCGTGATCCGGATTCCAGCCACGGTCACTACAGCGGTCAACTTTTCTGTGTTAATTTCAACGCTTCTATTTTTGGAACTCCAGCATACCGAAGGTTGAGCTACTGGAAAACGTCAATCTCTCCAAGTATTAGGCAAATCAGCTAGCGAAACGTTACAGACGATCAAACGTGCAGCGAAAAAGCCTTGGGCGTCAGTCGTGTGTTAAATAAGGACCAACATTCTACGCAGGTCACAAACAATTTGGAGAATGATAAGCGTACTGGTTGGACAAAAACTGTATTAACTGAACCAAAGATGGAAGAAGTGTAATCTGTTACGTGTCAGCCTTTCCAAATCGGTAGAGGAAATGGAAGAAGTTGGGAGCCATGATACGCATCACAAAATTATGTCTGTTGACTTGTCGCGTGTTCACAGCACAGTATTCCACGCAAGAACAACATGAGGATCGCATGATCATTTGTGATCATCTTATTAGTAGTGCCGATGACGATGAGACCTTTCTCAACCGGATCGTAACAGATTTCAGTTGGTCGAGGAGATCGTCACTGCCACAAGCGAGGTAATGTTCTAAAGTAAAAATACTTATTGTTTTTACACTTTTTCTGTCATATGCTTTTGATTGGATTGAACCATCTTGCGGTTTCATTTAAATTACACTAAGTAATGAATAAATTATTATTATAATTATTATTATTATTTGCAGAAGATATGTTAATATGAAAGCTGGTGTACAATTCATTTAGGAAATAAAAAGACTTCATTAACTTAACGACAAGTAACAAAGACAGGACTTGCCTCAAGCATACTTACATTCTAGCTGAAACGCCAAGTGCAGGCAGATACGAATCAAGATTGGAAAATTATATCTTGGATCATGGTAATCAATAATAATAATTATTAAATATGGACACGAAATTATCATATTGTTATACAGTTGCAACGTAAGCAATTTAGGTATTTTGTTGATTAGATAAGTATTAGAACTATTAGATAAATTTAGCTAAATAGTATGCAGAAAGAAGTGTTGAAAGTGTCAACACGTTGGGACCAGACATAGCCTCCTGTAGGTCAAATAACAAAGCAATCGAAAGTTTGAATCACATTGAACCAACGCAACGGTGTAGACTTTTATATCAGGCAAACGGACAGAACGGTAGTTAGACAGAGAGAACGATGAACACAATTTCAGCCTTCTAGTGAAGTACAGGTGCTAGAGAAGATGCGGTTCTTTCTTCAGAGACTGGCCAATTAAAATAAGTAAGATCTGGGATGCTTTGAGGAGCACGGAATGAAGATGTATACATGTAAAAAATGACTGATTGGACCAAAATAAAAAAAATAATGAAAGTATTATAATTGGAAGAAAGAAAGCAGTAATGAAGTATTTTGAATGAATCTCGGCTTGGAAACTAAGTGAAAAAGCGAATCCTAAGCATTCGCAAAATCTAATATATTTTTTTTAGTAAACCAATGCACACAAAGTTGATAAGATAAAAGAGATTTATTAAAATGTTTTACTTTAAAGTTTACGGTGCGTGGAACGAAAATGCAAACATTCTGAAGGAATGATGAAAACATTTTATATAAATGGAAAATATCAGTTTCTATAAATGTAAGATAATGAGGGAGTGATAGAGAAAGTAATTGGATGACGAACAATATTGAATATGAATAATATAGAAAGGAAAATTAAGTGATATGTACATTTCTTAAAGAGAAATTGTATATTGAAGAATGCAACTGCAGGGCATGTGGTTGGTGGAAACAGAAGAAGAGAAAGAATATAGCTTTAAATGATAGATACTACTGAGCTAATGAACATAAAAGCAATGAAGTCCCGGACGAAAGGAAGAAGTGAAACGTGTTTTGGAGGATCAGCACAATAACGTTCCTTGAACGTACAAACGATATTTCATTGAGATCAAAATTACGTTTATGGAACGTTGAATGTGCTGAGTCGTTAATGAAAATAATTATAACTGTTCTCTTTCTGCCAATTCATCCCACATATTCACACTCTTCTCTCATTGGTAGATATATTTACTATAGCTATAACCTTTCCATTTGATTCGGAAACTTCTTTGCAGAAACGAGTGCCTCATGATAAAGAAAATGTCTTTGGGTTAAATATAATTAGTAATAGAAATTTATAACAAACTGACCAACCAAAATCAGGTGAATAAGCGAGATTATGAGAAATTTAAAGTTTCAGGTAATCGATTAATATTTTGTAAACTTTGAGCTGTAGGATTGATAATTTCAAAGAAGGGAGCAGCAAACTACATATTCCTGGCATACGTCTAGTATATTCTATATTGCTTCTTCTTGTTTGTGGTTACAAGACAAATCCAATTTATGGCGTTTGTCTTCGTAGTTTGACTCTGCATAACTCAGTAGGTTCAATGCCATTGCTTATTGCGCTGATACATTTTGGAGTCTCTGTAGCGAATAGAGTAGCCTCAAATACTTAAATTGATAATTCCTTTCAAAATCAAAATAATGAATCCGATTTTTACCCAATAGTAGTCTTAAAAGATACACCTGGTTTCTCGATACATTGATAATAATTCACGGGAACAAATCACTTTATCTTTTCACTGCAAGACTAGAAACTAGGCCATGCAAGAAATTCATGAACACTCGGGTTGTATATGAGCACGAGCTATGTACATTTTCCCAACAGCGATTTGTCTCTTCGAGATACTTGAAGTATGGTGACGCATATTTCCTCAAAGACTAATAGTTCAAGTTTATTTCCAGCCCAGTATTATCTTCAGTAATATAAATTAACTCTTTTTAAATCTGGAAATGGAAAAAAAGCAGTACTTCTCAACTTCCTATCAATGACTTTACTACTAATAAATATGTTAAAACATATGTCAAAGATGTTGTTTTTGATAAAATTCACACACTAACTTCTCAACCCCACAATTCCAAACCAAATATTTTAACTTGAATGATTCCATGCAGACATTTACTACTTCACGAAGCCAAATATTAAGAGGGATTCTTTTTCATTAAATTATTAAAGGGCTATATCGTGTATTTGTTTTTGAAATTGTTATTGAGGGATTTGTAGTTTTAACTATTTACTAATCTGAAATATGCAATTTGATCTTAAAATTCGAGTGCTGGATATAATTTTAGTGCTGTGGCAACCCTGCAAAAAATGACTTTCTAAAGTAAGGAATGTCTGTTAGAATCCCCATTCCATTTTTTCGCTTTTCCAAATGTTCTCAAATTACATGTAAACGTTACATACATGACAACAGAATGACAATGAAATTATGATATTCAGGATAACTTGCATAGCTTAAACATATTTTTAACATGACATGAAGTTAAACTGACATTCCGTTGTCAGTTCTACACATGCGCAGAGCGAGAAAAAGGTTTCTTATTATAGTCGTGAATGTAATTCTTGTCAAGTATTTGCTGCCAGCATTTTGATTATCTTTTGTTTTAAAAGAAATGGGGAAATATTCTCAGTGAATAGGTATTCCTATCCCTAGTTCACAAATACAAAAGTAATTAAAATGGTGGTGGTTTTTAATTAGCCAAGTTATTGAAAATGAATGTTTTAGAAATTTTTAAACAGTCATTTTCATGCAATTTTATGCCCATTGGTCTGGCGAAGAATGTAGTTTTCTTATATTTAATGAGGAACATTCTACCGTTGCTTCATCTGACCATAGTGGCAAAAGGTTTATTCAGTTCATCACGCGAATGCTGGGATAGTATTTAAAACAGTGGCTCTGGCCATATCCTGCTACAAATGCGCAATATTTTGCTTGCCTAATTATGTTGTCCCTCTTATTTTAAAAGCTTTGGCTCATAGATACATGTAGATCCTTTCACGAAAATTAATTACATGCAACAAGTAAAATGTTCTTGAAGGATGATGTTCACACACATTGTCATCACTAGACTTGAGTTCAAGACTTAGTTTTCCAGGATAATGAAGTCTGAGAAAATATTACAAATATAAACTGCATTACAATATTAAACTATTACAAATAACTATTTTTAATTGAGTTATAAAATAACTCACTTAAAAACTCAACTTGTATTGTCCTGGACATCTCATGTTCATATCTCTGTCATTCTCTTAGATTCAAAAGTTTAATAGCAGAACTAAATAAGTCCAAAACTGTGTATGTTTAGAAACTGAAAAAGATAATTTGTTTCTAACGAGCTGTTACGGCTTTCCTCTATGTTCAAGAGATTCCATCTTGGAACCACAATGTGTGTTTCAGTACACTATTTCTACAAGTAGGTAAAGGTGATCTTAGCCAACTCAAAAAATGAATTTTGGACGTCTCCGCTTTTACTAATAATATTTTGGCCCTTCAATTCGTATCGAAATCGCTTTTTTTTATTATTGACTGACAAAACGTTTACATAAATGAGGGGAAAGAACGATTTAGTACAATTTTTAGTTTATCAATTGTAGCATAAAGTAATAGATGGAAACACTGCTAGTTGCCTGGTAAACTGCAGAGAAGAAAGCGATGCAGAGGAAATTGAACGCCGGAAGGAGTCAAAGAAGAATAGAGACTCGGTTGACACCAACAACCAATAATATCGCACCATTTTCTAAGGTAACTTCCCTCCTACTTTACCAACTTCTCAAGTAAAATAGTCTATTGTATATTTTAGATCCTCTTTTACTTATTTTCTTCCTTTTTGTATATTTTTTCTTAAGAAGGAAGAGAGAGAACAGAACCTGAAGAAGACAGTATAAAGAGAAGTCGAGAGAACAAGTCTCTTAGCTTAAGCTAAGTCTTACGTCATGGTGTCAGTTGATTGGATGCTTCAACCCCCTCTATCCCCTCGTAGAGTCTTGGAGAAGCTGAGTTTATATATTGTGTCTCTTAATTATCAATTAGTGTTTCCAGTATTGATTAAAGAAAAAAAAGCTTTCGGGTTCACGAAGTCTCAGCTCTCTTTCTCCAGTAAAGTTATTTAACAAATTCAATGGAAAGAACGCGTTTCTAAGTTATTTATTTTATAGGAAATTATCTTGGTGATTCTTTTTCCTTTTTATGGTGGTATAAATAAGTTTATTTACAAAAACAGAATTTTTGAAAGAGCTACAAACTTATGGATATAGAGCTCTCATCAGATTGAGCAAAATTAATCTAAGAAACAATGAATCCAAGAAAATTTATTTTTCAAAAAAATTCGAACACAAATTTTATAAACTGTCAATTTATTTGATAATTTTATAGGAAATTAAGATTGCTATTAAATTCCAATATGGTCAGATTAATAATTTAGAACTCAAGGAATCAGACAAATAAAACTATTATCCAAAACAGCAAAGCTATCTTATGGGTTGCAATTTGCATGTGGACTGCATAAGGAGAGTAGATATGCTAAGTAAGTAGAAATCACTCGCGCCTGGATGCGGAAGACGTTGTCAAGAATGTGATTTTTTTTAAATGTCTAAAAAATAGTGAAACGGTGAATTGTAATCGAGAGCTAAGTATCTGTACATCGATTTTGAATCATAAGTGCTCTAATAATGTCAATTTGCTGAACGAAAATGGAATATAATTTAGAAATTGCAAGCATGAAAAAAGACATATCTGATGTGAAAAAGAATCTGTTTCAAATAATTATTACAAGAAAGTGCTTGTGGAACATAATTTGGTGTAACGGATTCCCTACATAATTTTAATTCTTCCTGTGCGATTAATATATAATTTTCATTCGTCTCTAGGAAACGCAGGCGTTACACAATCATAACAACTCGTAGAATATCGATGGGTAAGTCGGTAAGTCGATGGAACAATTGTAAGATTATATCTATATATATATAAAAGATACATGACGCAAGACTAATAAACCGTTAATAAATTTCTTGCTTGTCAAAACGACATTAATTCGCACGAACTAGTATCGATGAGGTCATAGGCAGTAGAAACAAGTAACAACTCTCTTTCTCAAGTTATCTTTTCTTCAGTGTATCCCTAGGTATAAAGCTGTAATATCCATACGCTTCAGCAAATTTAGTCGAAGTGACTTCGCTCAACAGCTTTCAATTCATTACAGTTAATCTACCGATAAAGTTTTTTCCGACCTTTTTTACTAAACTGTTGAATAATGTGTATAACTCTACAGGGGTTATTATCAAACGCAGTCTTGACCAGCAAGAAAAGTTTCATAAATATTGGTTCTGTCAAAGTCCTAATTCCGCGGTTAAAGATCAAATTATGATATTGGAATACTATGTTTTCTAAAGTAACCTTAAGGGCAACACAGTTTGTTAAAATGCTTCAAAGTAGTAGCAGATTTCACATAAACTATCTATTTCTAAGGAATTCAGTCGCGTTCAGTCGTTCAAAATGTAAATTCCGAAAACATGGTCGGATAAATGAAACGAAAAGCTTCTACGAATCCATTAAGATATATATTATCTTTAATGGTATGGCAACGTAAACCTCCTTAAATATCACTGCTACGATGCTACAAACAACATTTAAATGTATTTATACTGATTCCATTATGACAATGTTTGGAAAAGTTGTTGCTTTATGGCATTAATTTATGGAATGTTATGAATAAAAATAAACAATTAAGAATGGAAAAGACCACTGTTTGAATTCTTTCATTTGGTTTCCCATCTCCTCGTATTAAAAAAAAATATACTAGCAATATTGATGTAAGATAAAACTCACACCACAATTATATACAATGTTAAAATTTTTCTGAAAGTGCATTCATATATCTGCTGTTTCATAATTTGTAGTAAGCGTTAAAATGCACCGAAGAATTTCTTATGAAGTACTGGGGGAAACTGACCCCTGTTTCCACTTCCAGATCATGTTCTCACATAAACAAAAAGAGAAAATGGCTTCGTACCATAAACAAACATATAATACTGATCAAATAATTGTTGCCGCCATTTTGATCATGCACTTGAACAGAAGAGGGACATATTCTTAGTCAACTGGGATTACGATCAGCAACTGACAAATACAAAAACTTATTAAAACATGGCGTACGTCGTGAAGGTAACTTTGTTTATATTTCTTTGTTTTGTGGAAAATATTTGTGACATCTATACACAGTTTTGATGTGGTTCTTTCTTCAATGGTAGCTTAGTCCAGTCAGCAAGACACTGGACTTCGAACTGATTAACCTGTGTTTAAATCTCGCTTCCTGCTTCATTTTTTCTCTGAAACCTGCAAGGTGACTGACTGTCTTTTTTTATATTAGTCAAGTTACTGGAAATTTCTAGGCAGCTATATTTGACTAGTTTTTTTAAATCCCTTGTCCATAGCTTTCATCGGATTCTTAAAGGGCCCCGTGCCTGAAAAAGGTTAACTTAATCATGTCTCTCATGTAACCTATGGTGAACAAAACAACATACGCATGGTATACGTTCCTCCAAGTGTCACTATTGACAACGCAGAAGACGATGCAGATTTTTTAAGGATTCAATTCACACAGAAAAGCAAGCGATATTTTTTTCTTTCTGCCTTTGATAAATTCTTGCATTTATCGCTGTATGTTTCTATACCCAAGAAAATACCGGTAGGATAAAACTATAATTGTTTCTTGAGCTAATATTTCCTAAAGTATCTCAGTAGATGAGCTGTTGAACCAATTGCAGAATTTGATTAACCGGGACCTTCAAGAATATAAGCTACCGAGTTAAGGTACATCTTGCAGTGAATCACAAAATGGTTTTCCAAGCCAGAAAGCAAAGCGTAGAGATTTATAAACACAGGGTAATTTTCTGATTCTTTTCTCTGTGGAATTACTGCGTCATTTGGTCTGATGATACAAAGACCTAGTTTGCGTTTATGGCATCGTGTTGGCCTCTTGGTCAATGTAGACACTGATATGATAGTGTAAACCTAGCCAAACGTTCAGCAGGTTCATCTGGAACTATACGTTTGACTGCCTGCAACTGAACGTTCAGTGACTTCTTTTCTGTGTGTATCTGTGATATTTAATCCTGAAACCAGACATTTTTCGGCGAAGGGCAGTGTTTGAACCTCTGTAGCAAAAACGGGGTTTTAATTCAATCTCATGATTTTTTGTAGGCAGACACTCAGTTAGAAGGTCTAAACATTACAAAGAATTGCAGCCTTACATTGAAATTTACAAAAAAGAAAAAAAAAATAGTTTCAAAATCGAATTTTATACAATGTGTTACCCATATTTCAGCCCAAAATTTAGAATAAAGGAATTCATTCTTAGAAAATCTGCTTTCGGATGTTCACAATACACTTCAGGTGCTGCACAATGGTTTTCGAATTGTCTGTAGCTCTTCCGCTTTTTTTTCGGATGTTCAGGTTTCCCCACATAGCTGTATGATGTAAAACATCGCCCGCCATGTTGGAAATATTGCCGCCACGGGGGAACTAAATGCAGATCTTTTCCAAAGTAGTTCTGATACCCTCAGGCATGTAAGACCCCACGTGCGAAATATAGGGTGTATATAAAAAATACGGGATTTCAATTTGTTATAATATATCTGAGAAGAAGTGTACAGTGTTCAGTCACGGCCTTTGATTTAAGGAGCAAAGATGACAGTTTTAGTTGTGCGCATGCGCGAGGATTGTTTCACAGTCTTTCCACTTTACAGCGCCAATAGCAATGGTTGCAGCGCCCAACCAGAAAGCCTTCTGTGTTTTGCAGTTTCTAAGTGTGAATCTGTAGTAACAGTTCAACGTACTTTCTGTAAACCCATATAAATTTTTCTGTTGGGTTTTCGTATTGGCTACTTACTGCCTTTGCTACCTATTGACTTACCGGTTTGCAGCGCAGGATTGAATCAGCATGTTGATTAAAGTATGGAAGGAACTCGTCTATCAGTTAGATGCGTGCCGCGCTGCGGAAAGTTCTCATATTGAACATTTATAGGAAAATACTGGAAGTATTACTCTTTTATTTTATGCGTTATTCAGTATTGTAAGTTAAACCAAAGTACAGATATATTAAAATTTTAAATCTTTGATATTCTTTCATGTACACCCTGTATAATATTTTTTTCTAAAATGTTGATGTAATCAATTTTTCTAAAATTAGATGATTTGTCATAAATTAGCCCCACAATGTAGATGAATCATACGAGTTTCTTGATATTAGAAAAAGCCACACATAACCGTTTTCAAAATCTAGGTAAGAACTCTTCCTGGCAGTTAACGATAATCTCACAACCACCGATTTATGAACAAACTTTGTGAGACAATTTATGCGATGGGTATCTGGAGCAGACTATCTCGAAGAAGTTCCTCGCTAACAGCTGTTTACAAGACCACATCGACATAGGCGTCTCACTGGCACAAATACATTTCGTCTGATGAGTTTCGTTTCTCTTGTAAATTAATGATTCAAGGCCTGAATTGCGTCATAGACTAATCTGAACATTAGGTTTACAATACTGTTTAACCTGTAAAGGGATTTGTGATTTACAAGAGTGTAAATTTATTTATAAGAAATTGGGCTCTTTTTTAGGTGCTAAACGAGTTTAAAACTGAATTTAACTACCTCCCCATTCTAGTGGAAACCGTTCTAGACGGCATTGATGCAATTATTATGAAAAAGCGAAGGGAGGCGATTAGGTAAGGTATATCAGAATTGACAAACTTTTATCCTTTGAGCTACTATTTTACCATACAAAAGAAACAAATATGCTGCTACATCAACCGATTTGGGGTATTAACTCTTTAATTTCTACTTTCACTTAGTCTTTATATTCACTTACTTCTAAATAATTTAACAATGTAATTATTCTCTTCAGTTACAAAGAATATTACCAGTATTCTTCGTAAATTTAAAAGTTTACAGAAACCTGATAAATGTCTCGTCTAGCCTTGGCCCGTTAGAAATTTTCTATCAATTTATTTGCAACAAGAAATGCTTATTTAAAACCCCTTTACATAATATTTCTTTAAAGTGAAACAAAAACTCATACCGGTATTTCTTTGTACAATTTCATAGCAAAAATTGATAATTTTGCACTATTATTCACATTTTGATAAAAAGGTTAAATCACCGTTTACAAATATTAGATCAATGTATAGAGAAAGAAGATACTGATTTCTTATGCGTTATGATAATGGCGATGATGATGATCATGATGGGTGTTCTACCTGAAGGTCCATTAGAATGGTGAACATATAGTGGTTTCCTTTGCCTTCCATCGAATGAAGATGATATTCTAAGAACGGGACATATAGTTTAACGTGACCAGTTGTGTCACCACCTGAAATGGAACCCAGAACTCCTTGAAGGTAGCGAGCGTTAACATTCCACCGAAGGAGACGAAATAAGAAATTAATCAGATTTTTTTTAATGTCTCAACAGATTAAAGTAAATTGTGTAATTAATGTTGAATTCTCATTTGATCATTTTACAGTCTTAATTGCTTTGAAAATTACAATTTCTGAACTGAGAAAGCCTCTATGACCTCTAAGTCGGTCACAAATATGAAAAATGGCTACTTTCAGAGAGCACTCTTTTGGGACAGGAATGAGAAAGAAAGGGGCAAACTTTTATTTTATATCCTGGTTATCGGTAGATTCAATTGAGAGACAAAAAGCTACCTTAGTTCAAATGACCCTTACCACGTACTCACGGAAACTGGGTATAGTGTACGTGCCCTGCAAAGAGGAAAATATTGGAAACGTGGAAGTAAATTCACATTTAAGGTAGCATCAATCGTTAATGACTTTCAGAGAACTTTGTGTAGAAATCACTTACTACAGAAGATTACAACCCGGAAGCGTTTCATTCTAAATGAATCACAATTCACAACGTGCAGCGTTGCCAATGTCCATCTCCCCTCCTTTAGCGCAGTGTATTAGGCATCTACTGCCAAAATACGAATTGATAATATTTGAATTATATGATTGGGCAGAGTTAACAAGCGTATCAAGAGCAAAACTCTTCCCGTTTGAAAACAAACTTTATAATATTCTATAAAATAGAGATAAACACTATTATTTGCTTATAAACATTTCTGAAAATGTTTAACTTAAAACTAGTTAAATTCAGCTTTCCCATCCCTTTACATAAAGACTCTAACGAATCCCTTCCTGGATTTTGGGAACGGTCCAAAGGTTGAAGCATTCAGAAGAGAAGGACTGTTAGTGGTGGTGGAGGGAGGATTGTGGGAGAAGGGGCGTTAGGGATTGGCAAGGAGCGGAAGGAGAAAGTGGAGAGCTGAGAGTGAGGACATCTGTTCGTGGCAGGGTGCAGTACCCAGTACATCATTTGGGATCTCATTCCCCCCTTCCTTTTCCCTCCCTCATACTGCTCTGCTTCTGGTCATCCCAAGGGATTATTTCCCGGAGAGATGAAAGTCTCTCGATCGTCGTTGTGCGTCTTTCATCCTATCTCTCAATTAAGTTTTCCAAAGCTTGGAGTGCGTGTTTGTGTGTAACTGTGTATGTGGATGGGTATTGCGTATCTTGTTGTTTCATCCCGTGCTCTCAATGCGTCAAAGTAACTTCAAGTAAGAAAGAATCCCATAGCTTTAATAAATGATGATTATGTGATACAAATACAGGGTTAAGCAGAAACGCTTGACTGTTTACAAATTGGGATTTTCAGGCGTTATTGGTTTGCAACGCTGTCTTACTAGAAATCACATAATAACCTCCATCTTGGAGTTAAGTGCGCTATGGAGTGCTGGAGAGAAATTGTTGCTGCCGTTTTATTCATACAAAATCCGTTACAGTTACTCATCCAATTAAGGAAAGGACTTGTGATTCCAGCAATTTGGGGATCAGTCCACACAGTTCATGTCAGCACACCTACCGTGCGCTGCGTGTTTACAGGACATACCATTTAATGACTTGCAGAATTGAAATTGTCAATCTCGTTTTCTTAATTACTACTGCCTACTTTCTTTAATTTTGGGGTTAGTTAAAAGCTAAATGTGAATTATACGAAACCAACATAAATGAAGCATCTCAAACAAATCATAACTGAAGAATTTGATACTCGAAATAAGCTAAAGAAAGCAGTTATGCGATTTTGGAATCGACTACTGTAGTGTATATTGCCTAATTGAGATTATTTTAAATACATTGCTTGTAAAAATAATTAGAAAATTTGTTTTATTTATCCAATAATTTACTTCCTCTTCTGTACTTTCCTGCCCCTTTTGGGGAATATTCGTCAAATTCGCGCAAAGTAATCTTCTATTATATATGTACGACGCCAGAAACAACCAGCTAATAATTTTATTGTCGATTTTTTGACTTCAGATTTTACTTCTCTTTTTTCCCCTTTCTCCGTCCCATTAAAGGATCATTAAAAAAATGAATACGATTTGATACAATTCTATAAATACATTTTTGTTTTAAATTTTGAGGTTCTACATCTGTCGATTGAAAATATATGTGAGGAGGGGTTTCAGAAAACTTTCCAGTCTTTGCCCCTTCCTTGCAGGAAAATATGTTAAATCTTTTCTTATCACCTGCCTAGAGCATGAGGTCATATTTTGTTTAAAAAAATCATCGTATTCTGTATTCCAAAAACTACCTGACGTCAATTTTTCAAGCCACTCTACCATACCATAGTTGTCCCCGTTTCACTCTTGTGCGTTTATAATAACGAGACGAAATTTATTGAGTTCTTATCTTACCCACTGTCCTGTTTGAACCTGCGTACCGAACTTCCTTCCGAAACGCGATTGTTGTTTGCGATCCTGCAAATTTATACTAATTCTGTTGTGTCACATTAGCGGACAAAATTTGTCCAGTTCTCACGAATGATTGTCACATTTGTTTTTAGCAGCCGAATTTAATCTTTATCATGATCCTACACCGTGATATTTGTCCTTCATTCTCCCTGAGTAACATTAGAGTACAAAATGTGTTGCATTTGTAAAAAGTGATGTCATAATCTGTATTTGTATTCAGTTGATTAGGAAATTCTCTGATTTCAAATGATTTTATATTTTCCCCTTTGCCCTTTGTGTTTTCTTAGATGACAACAATTCTCAAATTCGCACAAAATAGGTTTATATTTGTATTCTGCAGTCCGAAAAACTCTCGGATATAATTTTTTTATAATGGTTCTACAACATCAGATTTACTTCCTTTTCGCTGCCTCTACGCTCCCTTCGACAATGAAATATGAAAGACACCAAGATAGTCTGACATAACTTTAGAGAAAAGAAGCTGAGTTAATTTTAATGTAAATTCGAAATTTACGTGAGAAATCTCAGAAATCACTCAAACTTCCTATCCTCCTCTCAGGAATCAAATTTTAAAAACAAAGATTTTCTTCGTACTCGCGTAGGATTGAAGAAGAAACCTTTGAGCAAAATTTCAAGTTTCTGCTTTTGGAGGCTTCCGAACTTTGTTGATGAGAACATTAGTATGTTTTGTCTTTTATGTATAGGTTATTACAGCATTAAACACTATTCCTATTAAGTGATTGAAAACTCTTAGCTATATATGTTCAATCATGTATATATTGAGACTACAACATTGTTTTTATTATTCACAAATTGTCCTTTCTTGTTACACCTACGAAGAAGGAAACTTTTGTTGTGGATCTCAATAACCGAATATTTATTGCATTTACTACTGATATTCTGTAATGCAGCTACCGGAGACATAAGGTAGAATGCTAAGGGAAAGGTACACCACTAACACTTGCTCTTAGTTACAAAGATTTGGCTCTCATTTTGGTAATTTCCATACCAAAGAAACACTCTACGTAAGAGAAAGTTGTATCATGTCCTCTGGATATCCCCTGATATGGACAAAAAATACAAACTTTAGAGCATATTAGGAAAATTGTGTGCGATTGAGAATTCACAATGTTTTTGGTACTTATTGCAAGAAAGTGTGCCAACCATTGTACACATTAGGATGCCCCATAGGATGCGACCTTCCTCTTGCCAAGTAAAGGACTCATAAAAACATCGGTGCGGTATTAATTTGAGTACCGACAAGATAGAGCAGTCCGTAGAGTACTCACCTCGTAATTGGGAGGAGTTGGGCTCGATTCCGGTGCCGGCCAACCTAATTGAGTTTTTTTTCCCTTGGTGACACTAGACAAATGCTGGGGTAGGATCCTGAATAAGGCCAAGACAGCTTCTCTTGAAAATCTTGACTCTTGTCGTTGTTGTTGGTAATGGTTGGTTGTTACAGGGTTGTCCCTTGTAAAATTGCCGAAATTGAGCTGAATTTGCAGAGTTTTAAATAAATAAATACGTTTGATACTTGTTATACTAATTTTGACCCACTAGTGTATATATTTGGAGAAAAAGTAGTCTACTTGCTTCCTGTAGCCAGTAGAGGATATATGCCAGATTTTATGCATAAATCATTTTTAATTTGTAGATCCTCAATGCATATGGTATTTAACACACGAATTTTATCCAACTAGTATAAATATATGTTGAGAGAGAACAAAGTCTACGGTGTATTTCTACTCAAGTAAAGATATCGTGGAAAAATTGGTGCAGATTAGGTTGACATGGCTATCTGCAAAGTAAAAGTTCCATACATATTATTTCACAAACAGTAAAATTAGTTGTATTCACTCTGTACATTAACATGAAGAACAATCTATTGAAATTTGTTAGCTTCGAATCAAAGCTTCTTTTACCATATCTAAAAATGTGAAACAAGAAAATCTTAAGTCGAAAATCTATTTAATGTAGAAAATCCTGATAATGTTGCCAAAAAATAAAAGAATAAAGAAAGGCAATTGTAAAGAGGAAAAACTCCTCGAGTCTTCATGTGTACTTACACCACAAATAGTACTTGCTTTAATTGCTTTCAACGAGGCGTCTGGTGCACACGAAGACGCCATCAACGACGCAAAATAGACAGCGAGCGAAGTGAGTATTTGCTAGGCAATGAAGAAGACAGTCTCTCTCTCTTCATCTCATTCTTTCTTTCTTTCTCTCTCTCTCTCTTTTTTGTAGGAGTGAAGAACAACATGAAGAAGAAAGGTATGAGGACTGTCAGGAAATAGAGGGAGAGGGAGAGAGAGAGGGAGAGAAAGAGAGAGAGAGACGCGAGAGAAGGAGATAAAGAAAAGAAGAAAGAGGAAACCAAAAGTGTTAGCTTTAATGAAGCCTCCTGGAGTCGACTTCCACTGTCTGTTTAGGTAAGGAAAACGCTGCCTTGAGTTGGCTAACTACAGTACTTGTTTTAGCGATTTCACTTCAACTGTAATTAGGAGGAACAAGCAGCATTTAATATGGATGAATCTTAAAGGCAGAGAGAAAGAGAGAGTAAGTGAGAGAGGGAGTGCGTGTGAGAGAAAAAAGAGAGAAGTGTTAAGTAACTTCATATTAAGTAAGCGAGAAATCCTGACAAAAATACACATCTAAAGAAAGCTACAAAAACAATGAAAAGTTATTCCTCACCGAAAGGACACACTACTCAAAATTGTTTTCAATATTTACATTGACAATCTTCCCGGTTTCTTCCCAGTATCAGGAAATGAAGACGAGAATGGTAATTTAAAAACTCAGATCTGCTATTTTCATCATTTTCTTTCTCATTAACAGAATCAAGTGTTATCCTGTAGTCTTAAGTTAAGGTACTGCACACCCAGTGCTTAATACCATTGATCAGTATTTTGGAAGCACTGAGCTTTCGAGTCCCGCTTCCGAAATTCCAGGAAGAGAATAACCGACTATTTCCTGAGTTTCACTACGCAATATCTCCACTAAGGTACTGATCACTCTCGTCCTTATCCACGTCTCCAGAAAAGTGTTGGCTTTTGGGTTTCTGACGGGCTTAGGTCCGATTTGTCTTTCTTGCTCATTATTGTGAAATAAATAATAAACATTGCTAGTAAGATGGATAGTATATCATCTTAAGTTCGTCACATTTTATGCCTACGTGATTATCATACTCACTATTTATAGAATTTCTTATATGCTAATTCCATGCAAAGATGAGTTCTAATAATCAAAGGGCGTTTTCACAGCACTTGGTAATTCCACTTGTTTTTCTTTCAATTTTCAAGTTTTAACATATTCTGGTGTTTAGGGGTCAGAAGAAGCGGTTTTTGGTTCACCTATTCCGTTCTAAGATTCCAAAATGGAATGTTTTTATAAGTTATTTTTTTCGTGATATCGGGATATTTTAAAAATAAAAGTAGTAAGAAAACTACTTTTAAAAATACCGTGTTTTGTGAAACCGTCATTCAATTTCAAATTTCTATTAATCTACAATTGGATCCTCCAATGTTACAAGGAACCTAGAAATTCGAAAAAAAAAACTTTTCAGGAGTTTAACAAAAAACATTAACACTTAAACTGTATTCGATAAAATGAAGTACCACTTTTTTGACTCTTCAAATATGAGTCCAATGAAGATATTTTCTTACGATGTATTC
>JAGDQP010028563.1:12649-24046 GCA_022664845.1 Lepisma saccharinum | reverse complement strand
TGGACTCCTAGATTTCTGACCACCTTGGAATGTGGAATATTTACGTTCGTTATGTTCACTTTAATTTCATCAGGAAATATATTCTTCAGATTATTGTTTGTTCCTATGATCGTGAAAGTACATTTTTGTGGGTTAACTAATAACCCATTACTGACGCACCATTCATTGATAGCTTTCAGATCCTTATTGAGAAGTGTCACTTTTGTATTTAATAGGTTGGGTGGAGACGAGATAAATAATTGTGTATCATCAGCATAAGAATGGACTTGAGAATGCTTCAATATAAGAGGTAGGTCAGAAGAGTATATTGAAAAAAATAAAGGACCTAATATAGAGCATTGTGGCACACCATTATTAATTTTTGCTGGCTCAGATAGTACCAGTGCGGAATTTTGTAACATAAATTCATGTTCTCTGTTATAGAGATACGACTGGAACCACGAGAGAGTAGACTTCGCTACATCGTAATAATTAAGTTAGGCTAAAAGTAAATCGTGTTGCACTAAATCAAATGCTTTTGTGAGATCAAGCAGAACTAGTACAGTAACATAAGATGAATTAATTGCCTGTAACATTTCATCTGTAACTTGTAATAATGCAGTACAAGTGACTGCGAAAACCGGACTGACTAACAGGTAGTAGATTGTGTTTAGTTACATATTTGTACAGTTGCTGATATACAATTTTTTCAATCACTTTCGACAAGATAGGTAATATACTAATAGGCCTTAAGTCTTTTAGAGATTCCACTTTTGTTTTTTTCGGAAGTGGCACAACGTTTGCTTCCTTTCAATGGCTGGGAAAACAACCATTATTAAAAGAAAAATTTATAATGTGAGTTAATGGTGATAGAATAAATGGAAGTGCTAAGTTCAACATTTTTCTTGTAATACCGCCAAGTGCTGCAACATTCGACTTAATGCTTTTTGCTGCTCTCTCCACTTCGAATTCTTTCACTTGGCGTAATGTAAATGGCTCTGACAGATGGTTAAAT
Organism: Lepisma saccharinum; assembly: GCA_022664845.1. NCBI lineage: Eukaryota > Metazoa > Arthropoda > Insecta > Zygentoma > Lepismatidae > Lepisma > Lepisma saccharinum. Next base: position 23,052 of record JAGDQP010028563.1, on the reverse strand, counting down.
ATCAGCGTATTGAAGTAACTCACGTTTCTAGATATAGCTGACTTGTCAGTACTATTTGAATTAGTTACACCAAAAAAAAAATACGTAAACATTTTAATATCTAACCTGCAGGGAAGAAATGTCATATTCTGTGAACAGAGGATGAGACTATAGACTGATAACCTACCAAAATGCAATTAACTGCTTTTCTGTTCCATATATTTTTATGTACCAGTGGCGCTGACTATGTTACCAAGTTTTCAGTCTTCTTATTAAATATGAACTAAAAATATGAAGGAATCACTATAAGCGTCCCAGAATTTGACGTACTATGCAGAATGTTTTCTCACCGATATGTATAGCTTGATATTATTCTTCACATCTCGAAACTTAATAGAGTACTTTAATTTTTTAATTCAATTTGTTAACTGACGGATCATAATCATAATTAATTATATTTTGAAGACTTTAGCACCAGAAAAATTAACTGGGACTCAAGTGCTCTCATCACTAACTATCACAAGCAGTAATAGAACTCTGTTCAGTCTTTAGTCATTCCAAACTTTATAAGTAATGAGCATGAAGATGCTACATGTACTTAAGTGCTTCTATCGTGAAGGGAGTAATTTTATACGTCCTGGGTAACTTCACCATTCTTGAAAAATGTTTTAGGTGGCTGAACTAGAAAAGAGTGATTCAGTTTTATGATTGCGAATTGTTTCATTCAACTGTTAGTTTGTGTGTAGTGAAGAACTATTGTCCTGTTTGTTTTTATGTGAAGAAATTTTTCCATCATTTCGATATATTGAACTAAACACTTGCTACTGAATTATATTCATGAAAGGACTTTCTTGAAACCGCACTATGTGAGTGAAATTAATTCAACGAATAAACATTTCAGAATATTTTACAATATATTTTGGTGCTGAAGAAGTTACCAGAACTGCAATGTTTCATCTACTCTTTGTTTAGGAGCCCGAAATACTGTGGACTTCAACTTCAAACGTCTGAGATGAACATGAAACGTAAGAATAGACAACAAAGTGCCTGCAGTGAGAATACGGCTTAGAATGAGAACATTTCCCTTTTCCGGATAAGACGTCACTCATATATCTTCGAGTTAGAGGAATTATAAGTTTCTACATCAACGCTCGCAGTGGACAGGAGACCAGTTTACTACAGGCAGTTTGTAGTTTCGTCGATAAATTGCTGATAAAGACTTTGGTAAACTTTATTTTGTATGGGTCATTGTAGTAACTTTGACTTCGGCCCGTCAAGATTATCCTTTGCGTTCTGGTTAAATTTCACAATCAGAAATATACATGCCCCAGCCAGGATTCGAACCCGGGACCTTTAAGTTGCTAACCTAGCGCACTAGTCCACACGGCTACCAGGTCGGTTATAAATGACTGATGTAATTATTCTCTTAAGTCATTTCATTATCCAAGTGCTTATTATAATTACTCAGTTTGAGCACATAAGAATTTCTTTTAAAACAATTGGAACTTAATGTAAACGATAGCAATGAGTACAGACATTGCTTCCAAAAAAAATCGTGGCGATTTTGTAACAGTAAATGGAAAATGGTTTTAAAGATAATATGAAGCAAAAAATCTTTATGAACTGAGAAATGTATTTGAAGATCTTTGTTAATAGGAAAGATAATAAAGAACGGAATTGCTGTAATTAATGAAGTAGAATAAGAAAACAGAGAAGAGAAGAAGGAAAAGAAGAATGATCAGATGAAAACAAAGCTAACATTGTGACGAATGAACAATATTGAATAATGATGAATGAAATTCTGTAGGTGAAATAGGAGCTTTAGAAGTTGATGGAGGATATTAACAATTGCACAAGGCGAAAAAAAACATGTGTAAGACAAATGGGGAAATGAAGAACAGTTTAAGAGAACTACAGAACGGAGTTTGAGACATACTTGACAGAGTTGTTAGAACATAAGAGCATTACTAACAAGCAAACTTTCACTTGTTACTGATAAAACAAGTAGCATTTCAGTTGTGTTGGTACGTTGTATAAGGGACTTTCATATAAGAAAAGAACAACAAAACACTTCAATGCAATAAGAACTAATTAATTGTCTTTGTACACCAATGCCCCTGTGTGAAAACAAACTAAGTCACAGAAATGTTTCCTGTAGATTCAGTTTTAAGTTGAGCTTCAGTTATTTACAAAACGAAACGGGAAAAGGAAAGCTTAGAGAATAGTTCAAGTTTTTCGTACTTCTTATAGTAAACGCAAGTGACTTTCCGAGCTTTCGAATTACAGAAATACTATTTTTTAACAACATTATCATTAAACCAAATTATTGTTTAAAAAATTATTTAGTTTCTTTTGGCACCGAACCATACACAAATATTCTGTTGTTAGGTACGCACATATAATTATATACATCAAAATTGTACCCTTAGAAAAAGTGTTTGAATGTATGCCATTCTGAGTGATGTTCATAATCATGTTAGTGATTACTTTTTATCAGAATTATAATAATAATAACGACATTCAGAAGAATAAGTTATGCAGTTATAATCATAATTAAATTTGGGTGATTTTGATCATTTTTTATTGAAACAAACTAAGTTTAGATCATAATTTAGCAATTAAATCTAAATTAACGCTTGTCTGCAAATTGTAATCAGTTCATCCAACAGAATTACAAATCGGAGCCAAAATAATGACAATAGATGTCACCAACTGTATTTGTAATTTTATTTTTATACTATGTAAACAACTATTAATATTTTATATTTTACAATTACATCAATAATGCCGTAAATGTGGTATGTGGGAATTTTCTAAATGAGTTCTTGTAATGTTCCAGTTAAAGTTGAATGTTAAGAAGAATTACTTTAGTTGTAGTTAATGTTATGAGTTTGTAAAGTAAAAGGTGTATAAGCGTGACGTTCAGTATAGTAAAATCTTTCAGATATAGGTATTATAGTGATTACATAAGAACATCTGTATATATTGTTCCAAAGAAAGTGTATTACATGTACGAAAACGACAGGAGCTTTCGTCAAATTTCTTCTGCCTGTTGTGACTTCACTTAGTTTACTTCGGCATTTGAACCAGAATACACAGTTATCTTATTTCCTACAGAAACGCCTCAGAACTTTTGCTTGTTTTGCTCTCCCAACACGTTATTTAGATGCCTATTGTCTAATTCTAATATTATTTCAAGTAGTTTTAAACATGTTAATAACTTAAGGGTTGACATTTGTTTCTATTCGAAAATATTCAGCATTTTGCTTATAATCCCAGGTTCTCTATTTAACTTTAAGAAAGGGTTATTGATACAAAATTTCATTTTCGTTTGTTTTACTGTTTCCTCCCACTGTTCTTTAGGGACATATCGGGCGCCCGGTGATATAACATCAAGCCATGTTTTTATATTTCGGGTTCGTTGGTAGTGGCAGGTGCTCCGCTCATGTAACTTTATTCATATCAATATGTTTTGCCTTAAAAGCTACATCAACAGCTATGTATCGAAGCCCCATCTATGGAGCAGTCTCACCCTTCACTGTGTACAGAAATTGGACTGAAATTTGGAACGATTTGTTTAAAGTCAGGGCCCAATAGCTGTTCATTTAGGTCGTCTTCTTGAAATATATGTTGTGGAACACTTGCTGTTCTCAACCAGCAGGTTATTTAACATTGTACTCAGTACACAATCGGATTTCTTAGCTGAATGTACATTTTTAGCATCATCACTTGAAATAGATGATAATTTTTAACTTTCTGGCTCTTCTTATTTACATATTTTGTGGGCGAGATCACCACAATTAATACCAAGGGTGACATCTGTGGGAAATAAATGATCTTAACATGAATCAGAGACAAAAAAGATGATATCTTGATTCAACCTGTGGTTAAGATGTAACTAACCGGGTAATTCATGGTAACATGTTTACGGAGCTCTAAAAGAGTATTTACAGATTGTGACTTCATAATACTTTTTTGAAAAGGCATAAGACTTTTTCGTCCATATACCGTCATATACTGTCTATTTCATTTCTAAATTTGATTCTATTTGTGTTTCTAGCATAGTTCCGAAACCACTTCTGAGTTTCACGTCAAACCGAAATTCAATATATCACACAAATACATCAAATAAATTATGGACGACAAGAAAAACTCTTTGTTTTTTTATCTTCGGAAAGAGCTTCCGTTTTCTCGAAAATAACTGAGCTGTTGCGCCAACTCTCTGCCTCTCTCTGCATGTTAAGTTTATATGGTGGCTTGTAATTACCGACGGAATGTGAATTTCGTTATCATTTCGTAACAAAACAGCTATCCTGACTCAAGTTTCTTCCGGGTTTTCCCTCAGTCACACCATGTAAATGACGGAACGGTACCTTACACGTATGCCCTGGCTGAGACCTTCTTACATTGTACAAAACATGATTGTGACTGCGTCAGTGTAATATAATCAAAGCACTTTGAATAGTTTTTTTTTAGAAATGAAAATACTTCATCCTTATATTTAACCCTCCTACTACCGGAATTTTTTATTTACACTGAATACCGTTGGGGTCACTGGTGACCCCATTTCATTTATTGAAAAAACTCTGCATTTTTATAAAAAAAACATTTAATGGTGCTCACTTTTACAACTATTGTGTTTATTTATACATTCTGTGATAAACTTAGCTTTTCTACTCAGATAATATGACTAATGTGTTTATAATTTTATAATATACGTGCAATTATATATAGAAAAAGGACAGTTCTGCACATAATGAAATAAAAATTTGTTTAATATCTTTTAGTATAGTTAAATTTTCCATTCTAATACCGTATTTTAGACAAAGAATTTAATTATAAACAGTTCTGTAAGTATATTTTTACATGCGAAGTGAAGTTCCTTTGTTCACTAAATTTTGATCTGCAAGTAACGTAAATAGACGCTCACAAAAAACTTGCACAAAGTCATACTTTAATTTTTAGTCCTTATCACATTTGACACAAACAATCACTGAGTGTTGCTTACACACATGTGTGTTGCATTTCTTGCACATGTCTTGATGCTTTCTGTCCACAGACCGCTCACAGAGATAACAACGACCACGCTTTCGTCCTTTATTTGTTTCTGAGGATATACTCGGGATTTCTGCATGCCGAAGTCGGTTTTGTGTAGTTAGAGACTTTCCTAGTTCAAGGAGAAATATTCTCCTTCTGTAATTATTTTTGTTATTCCATTCAGGATTGAGTGAAAGCCAAATGATGAAAGCGTTGAGGGCACTGATGTCTAGCATATTGTAGAAAATTACCATCGGCCATCTTCTTGTCATTCTTTTTGTAGTGTATGTTCTGACTAGTTTATCCATTGTATCCACGCCTGATTTTGTCGCGTTGTAATCTAATATAATTTGCGGTTTTGCATCTTTTGTTTCGTTAAAGATTAAAACGATATTAGAACTTATTGTCTAATTTAAATACACTAGGCAAGTTTTGTGAAGCAACAGAATGGGTATACGCAAACGAAAATATTCAGACACCTATTTTATCTAAGTCGAACAATAATTCGAAATAAGTTATCAAATAAACGCATTATTTAGATAATTTAAATTGTATAAATCATTTCCATTTACAATGTGAAACATTTTCCTAGAATCACGTAATGCCTTTTAAATGCGCCTCTTTATCACATACATTAGAGTGAATTAAGCTAAATCTTACATTCCGGCATTACGTCAGAAAAATCAATTTAATACATTTCTCTGTATCAAATATTACATCTAATATACACAATTCAATTAGAAGGATTAGTTCACAATTCAATTAGTTCAAACTGTCTAAGTAAGAGATACAGGGGTTGGACAAAAAATCTAAAACGTTTGAAAATTTGTGAAAATCATACCTAGTATGGTGTGGGGCCTCCTTTTGCGTCCAAAACAGCTTGGATCCGACGTGGAATGAAAGTATACAGCTCCTGAATCGTGGTGTGTGGAATGTTGTACCATTCCTCCTCCAAAACATGCTCCAGTTCCTTAAGGGATGATGGTGGAGGGTAATGAGACCGAACACGCCTTTCTAACACAGACCACAATGGCTCAGTGATGTTCAGATCTGGTGATTGTTCGACCCAGGGGAGGTGTGATAGCTCCTGGTCATGCTCCTCAAACCATGATTGCACCGTTTTTGCAGCGTGACAGGGTGCCAAATCATCTTGGTAGATGCCATCACCATCTGGGAACAATGTGTGGGCCATGGGTAGAACCTGGTCCCCCAAAATGGCCTCATACGCCTTAGCATTCATCATTCCATGCAGGGCTATGATGGGACCTGCAGAAAACCACGATATCACTGCCCATACTGTAACAGAACCACCCCCATGCTTTACAGTTGGGCGCAGAAATTCTGGATCATAGGCCTGCGACGGTGTTATCCATACGTAAACACGACCGGTTGTTGGAAACAAGGTGTAGGTCGATTCATCGGAATACTTTACGTGTTTCCACTGATCAAGCGTCCACTCCTTGTGGTCCTTGCACCACTGGATACGCCGCTTCGCATTTACTGCTGTGACCAGAGGTTTGGCGATCGCAGCCCTGCCATGAATTTTCATTTTATGAAGTTCCTGTCGCACTGTTTTTGATGAAACCGGGTTCTGTAGGCCGGAATTGAGTTCAGACGTAATTTTCATTGTAGTGGTCTTCTTTTTAGCTGCTACAATCCGTTTTAATGCCCTCCTGTAACTATCGGACAGGATTGTCTTTCGACCACTGTTGTGCTTGGCAGACGTTGTTTGCCCATGCATTGTGTATGCCCTCGTGACATTGGACACAGTGCCTGTCGATACTCTCACAATGGTCGCCACTGTTGTCACTGAAGCTCCAACCAGACGGGCACCAAAGATCATGCCTCTTTGGAAGTCTGTCAGGTCGCCCATTTTACCGCACCACTTGCACACCACGACACTCACAGGTGAACTGGGTACTGCTGACGGAAGAGGAAGGTCCACATGACACATTGAAAACAAAACACGATCGGCAACCGCAACACGTGGTGTACAGTGGCGAGCCACACTTACGTGTCCTGTATGACGTGTTTTTAGATTTTTTGTCCAACCCCTTTATATCCACAAAGCATCAGATCAAATAGCAATGGTCTGACAACTGTGTGTTTATTAAATATGGTAAAAATAATGGAATAATGCTTTACAACGTCACTGTAGTCAATATCACATATCTTTTAAAATACTTGCCATAAAATAACATAGATGTTATATTGTCATTTTATGTATTTTGAGACCAATTTGTGACTCGGACAAACATATTTTTGAAGCAAATTTAAAGCAAATTAAATTTTGAAATCAAATATATATATTTATATAGTCTTGTACCAATTACAGTCAATCAGTAACTCAATACAGAACTTAATTTTGTAGGGAATATATACCAGAATTTACTTTATCCTTTGAGATATTTTACAACCTGAAGGTGACATCAGTAGAAATTTGATTTATCGAGTCAGTAAGAAATCAAATTAAATTTTACATCAATGCATATAGTATATAAAAGTTTTACAGATTTCAATTTTATCTGAGGTAAAAGTAAAAGTATGTTGTAAAACTTTTACATTGCAAAATAAAATACGTGGTATGTTTGTCAACCGTAGATTATACATGTGTACAAAATGGTTAGATTTGATTTTTTTTAAATGTACTGTTCAATTAACAAAATAACTGTGCAGTTTATGTTTATCTTTTTCTTGATACTGTTTAGAGACGTTTTACTATAATTAATCATGAAGTGGAATCAGAAATAATTCTCTAGAAACAAATATATTCATGAAAGTTATAAAACTTGAATGTTATCTTAAAAAAAGGGGAATACATTGCGCATGTAAAGAATAAAAAACAAGTGTAAATTTGATATTAAAGTCGGACGAAAATGGCACAAGAAATGTGAATCACGATTGGGGAATCTAAAATCTTCTTTCAATATCCGACCGATGAAAAATCCACGTCAGGTGTTTTATCATGACAATAACTTAATCTTTTAAGTTTCAAGAGACACTTCCTTTTTGTGTAATAACGATCAACTACATCTTCACAAGAAAAAGTCCATGTATAGATTTTGAGTTTGATGGAAATATTTTCCCAAATGTAACGATTGGGAAGACGAATGGGTAGATAGATAACTGTTATTAGTCGAATCGAAATGGTTGGAGACCTTCATGAAAGTAGCCTGTTACCAAATGCATTCATAAAAAATTGCACATTACCTTGGAGAAAACGGTGAACAACATAACACTATCACTATCGAAAATATGAGCCCTTACATATCAGATGATATCACTATGGAACTCTTCAGCAATATACATAGTCCACAGAGATCTCTATATATATATCCGGAGCAATCCGCTGTCTCTCTCTACATACTAGAATCCCGATTAATCGAATTTACGGATTTACCGAATACCGACGCAGTAGAGAATAATTTTTCATTGATATGCAAGTTCTGAAGATATTTGCAATACTGGAATTCACTTGTCTGAAAGTTTCAAATCATTTCTAACTGTCTTTCTGACAGGACAACAAAATTGAAATTACCGGTTTATCTACAACGTATGATGCAAGCTGTTAGACCATGTGTATTACGTGAAGTACAACGTTACCGACGATGTGCAACGGAAATAACTGGGTGTGACCTCCATGATGTGTAACAGGGAAGTTTGGTTCAATACGCAGCAGATAATGTGGACCCCAACATCACAACCGCACATGGATATTTGGCATAACGCTAATCCATTTTGAAGCAAAGGTGTTTACAGTTTTAAAACAAATACTAGAATTTGCTTCTATTTGATGTGTTTATATAAGGATTCTAAGACTAGCGACCATCGGGTTCTGGTTTCGAATTCTGTATGGACATGGATGATAGTGAATACAAAATTTAGCAACCCATAAAATCGAGATAGACGAAGCCATTATTTACTAAAATGGTTTCAATTAATAATGTTTATCAAACTTTAACATAAAAAACATTTTAAAAATATCAAAAATTTTAGAAAATATTCAATAATATTATATTTGATTATATATGGCTCTACGTCTCTTTTTTTCACACATCCATGGAAATTGGAAGTCAATTTGTGGTTTGTGTGAGTGTGTGAAAAAGTTCTGTGGGTGAATTTCTCGTTTGCATGCATACGCATGTTTTTTTCTGTTTTTGCTACGAATTTAAATGTTAAAATATTAAAGAGAAATATTTGCCTTTCAAATTGACTCTCTGTATCATGCATGGATATTTCGAAAGCGTACGTAGCGATATACGTATATATATATATATATATATATATATATATATATATATATATATATACAGTAACATATGTAATTTCTCCCTGGAAGATGATAAACAAGACAAGAAATCTGTTGCAACCCTAGAAAGCATTTATATAACTTTCTGTACAAAGTAAGGAATGAAATTTCAATATGGGAGAGTGTCGATATAATTAAAGCATAGATCTGAAATAGATTTGTGAGTTGAACCGATGCTCTGTTGTAGTTAGATGTTCTATAAATTACTGTTGTTAAATATCTTAATCCTATTTATTGTAAAAGTTTAAAAGTACTCGGCGATAACATACAATTATCAGATCTATTTGTAGATGAAACCAGACCTTTTAAAAGTCAAACAAATGTTCAAGATATGGGTCGTCATGGAGAAATTAAATTGGATTCATTTATGTCCTTTCGGTATCTTTGGCTTAGGCCGGAATACGGGGAAATTTTGGCCATGGTCTTTCCTACGATGCCATCCCGGCATTTGACTGGTGAAAGAGAGGAATCCCTACAAATCTCAGTCAGATTTGTACGTCGGGTTCGAACCTATCCCTAACCATTGCCGGTCCAAAGTACACGACTTTACCTTCTGGACCACGAGATGGGATAGTCATGGAGTAAATTGTGAAAGCAGATTCTGGGATTTGTGCATGTTCACATGACACTCAAAAGTTTGATTCTATACCATTGGTAAATTTATGTTACTGTAATGAATCAAAACTTAATAGTCTTCTTCATAACAATGCGTTGTACCGCAAGGAAAACAATATGATGGGTCTGTTGCGATCTTAATGTATTTTGGAGAGTGTTAACTGTTAGAAGCTGTAAGATAATCATCGACATAGTGGCTTGTTCAAAGATCTTGTGAAACGGTAACTAAATAAACATATATAACCAGGAAACAAAAGTACTGTCAATCAGCGTTATCTTACCTTCACAACCTGACCCTTACATTTTTGTTACCACGTGTGTTCATGTATCTGTGTTTGAAAAAACGGACGAAACTTATAATACGTCCCAAGAGATAACGCTTATTTTTCTTAACAAAATATTTGGTAAACATTGCTAAAAAAAAATAACAAAGTTACCTAATCATGACCTGTGTTTGAAACAA
>JAGDQP010028563.1:0-12249 GCA_022664845.1 Lepisma saccharinum | reverse complement strand
TATTATTATTATTATTATATATATATATATATTGCCCCTTGGGAAAATTCCTTACGATGACCTTAGTCTGAAAATGTTTCTATGTGGGGATGTGACTTTAGACCAACGTCCTAATGGAAGCAAATATTATAAGGGAAAAAAAAACTTCCATTTAATTGAACTCTAAACAAATCTACTTTTAATATGAAGTGTTATTGTTTCAGACTTCGTGTTTAAGTGGCCCATACATGGTGCATTTTGTAGCATGGTGTGCGTCGCAAGAAAATGAAAGTACTCATGAAACAGGCGTATATTGTTGGGAGACGACCGTAATACAGTTTGCGCCACATCATCCGGCGAAGATTCGCAAGATGTTTCATGGCAATTTAAGGCGATCGTATCGGCAGTGCTAATTGAGTTCAATTCGAAGGTCGATTCCCACATTTCGCACTTCATAGGCAAAATATTTGGTGATCATGTCGCCTTTATCAGGTGAAGCAAAAAGCTAACTACAAGAACGTAATAAGTATCTGCGAAAGAGTTAACTTAAATGTTTAGTAATGGAAGCAGCACTCTGCTATTTAACAACACAGAAGAAACACCATCAGAGGTATTCGTATTCTGTTACAAATATAACAATAATAGCAAACGCACCTGACATATTTTTTTTATTGAAACCAGCAAACAAGGATAGGATAAATAAAGCACTGGAAACATGTGCTTTAGTATGTATAGTATAAACTACCCCTGTGGGAATAACGCCTCCTCGCCAGAGAACTATTTATCAATTTTAACCTGACATTTACTTAGGTAACGCTTATGTGAAATATTTCCTATTCGTCAACTTCCTTGTTTTAGTTACATTCTTATTGATTTCCCACTATTCCTACTAATAAACATGACTATGGAAGCTTTGTGGATTAACATAGAAACCCCTCTTTTTAATTTGGTCTTATTTTTTTTATTAAAGAAATAGCTAACCCTTTCAAGATAAAATACTATGATAGCTTAAACAAACTTAGCTGGTCCTAGGAGTACAAGACTATTCTTGTAGTCACAAAGTCTCAGAGAGCTTCTTACATTCTTTCGTACTACAAAAATTGAAAAAAAAAACTTAAAAACATTCTGAAGCTAATTGGCATACAGACATGTTAAGTGTATCTTTCTTGCTTCAATAAAGGAACTAAATCCGTTGCGAATGTATGATACGAACATATGCAAAGGAACAAAAATGCACTGACCTCTATTATTAAGAATGTACACCACATTTGCTAATTTCTTATAATCATTCAGGGAGTGAAACCAAAATTGTCACAATCACTGATTTCCTCGAGTTGGCACCACTACCAATTATTTGTTCATATGAAAGAACATCTTATGTAAAAATAATAGCAAACGTGCTTATTGTCTTAAAGGTTAGAACGACTATTTAGACCAGTCAAATTAGACATTAAAATCGCAAAACGTGATGTAGTTATGACTTTTTAATATGATATTAGGATCAGTTAGGGTAGTGTGAACCCAAGTTTCCAGCTTCAATAAACCTGTGCTTGCTGAGTAATACGTGAAAAACTGCAAAGTTTTAGCACGATTTTCAGTTCTTGCCTTATAACTCATAAACTATGCGTTTTCGATATTAGACGTTATTACAATTTGTAAGTACATTACATTTCCAACATTTTAGTCCAACCACAGCTCTGTATGTCCAATAGTGCCCGAGAATAGACACTTCAAATATTGGACATTTTTTTTTCCTAAATTTTTGCACTCGTTTCGGAACGAATATCGGCATAACCGCTCATCCTACGAGAAAAATCATAGAGAATGAAATTATAGTAACTTTAATTGGCTTTCATTTAAGCACAAAACCAAATAGTTATTTTGCAATCCTTATAAGAATGGAAAATTAGATTTTTAAGTAAATGACCCTAAACACCTCTCATGACAATTTTTGGGTACTAGATGATCGAAAAAAACAACAACATAGAAGCATATAAATAGTTGAAATGTATGTTTACATGTACATCTCTTACTGACAATCTTACAAATCAGTAATTGAACATGCTCTATGTTTTTTTTTCAGGGTCCTGATTGATCACGGTCGTTTTCCGGGACTGAAGGAAGTTGCTGGAGTATTTTGTCCGTACCGAGCTGCTCGTCGCAAGGCGGAGAATCGTCCGGGTCAGCTTCATCCTCATTGATTAGAATTATAGCGACGTTTTAGCATAACTTCCCAGAGCACGGAGTGCCCAAAGCTGAGCACTTAAACCCAGTTCACCGGCAAGTGCGAGCTCACGTGCAACTCTTCTTGCACTTACATGAGAGCAATGTGAGAAGGATTGGTGGGGCTGGGCCGCAAAATGTTTTTATTGGTATTAAACCAACGAAGCTCTTCCACCAACCTCACTCTGTGGTATTCTTCTCCATTCCAACTATTTTTGGACTTGGTGGTATGTGCGATACGAATGGAAGGAAGCAGTCTCTTTGGTTGGCGGCAAACGTGCCTGGTTCACCTTTGAGTTGGTTGCTGTTTTGACGAACAGGTGGAACCGAAGGTCGTGTAGGGTGCCGATGGATGCGTCCAAGATGCACACCCTCCATACAGAGCGGCTGGTACTTCAATCCAGCTTCGGCTATAGTCTCGTGAGCCGTGACTGGCATGAGAGGAGAAACACGGTAGCCAGGTCCATCAGGTTTCAGCTCATTTCAAAAACACCCCACAAAAGTATATTGGCACCGGTTGGAAATTCAACTTTGGAACTCGCAACAATTCTAACTGGGGTGGAAGTTGAATCACTTTTAGGTGATGGAAAAGTTTGTATTTTTCTAGTATTGAGCCGTTTCGTAATCCCTTTCTTCCATAATGGTCTTGTGCCCTCTGCTACTGTATTTTCAAATATTATTGTGTTTTTAAGTTTATTGTGTGTTTATTGTGTTTAGTTGTTATATTCATTGTTATTTATGTAAGTACAACACGCCAGTGTATACCCAAAACCCAGCTTTAGAAACATCAACAGTAAAAAAAACGTATAACAAAAAATATTATATCATTATAACTATTTAGCTGAACCGACTCTTCTGTTTAATATTGATAGAAGTTTCCCAGGTTATGTACAAAGTTTAAAAAGGAATAAGCCAATCGTAATATACATATACTTTGATGTAATAATTCGCGGACCCTCACCTTAGGAGTGTCTGGTACTCACACTTCATATTTGCAATTCTTAGAAGTACCGAACATATGAAGAATAACATTGGAATCTTGAAAAACTAATTTTAATTAACGTCTATGAAAACTGATTCAGGTTTGTACTCATAAAAACCGCAAGCAAAACACTCGGCTAACACCTATACAAAAAAAGCCGTCCTGATACTTCAACGACAACGTTCTCTTTTTTGCCACCTGGTGTCAGTTCATCCGAACTAGGCATGCAATAAAGTTAGTACGCATCACTTTTATTTGCATTCGATTTTATAAACGGAAAAACATATGGGGTTCGAGTTCGGTATCTGATACATTAGTTTATTGGCCCGCAATATATTAAAAGCGCAGATATAGTGTATAGTTTACTAACATAACTTCATTTCTAGTTCGACTGGACTGACACTAGGTGGCATGGAAGTAAATGAATGAAGGGAATTTGCTACATATATTTCTGTAAATATTTTATCTATGACGTGTAGATTTATCCCCTAGATCAGGATTAAAAAGTTTTGTGCAACCGGGCAATAGCGTACCTTCAACCTAAGCCCTGTTCGAATTCATCTTTACATTATATTTGATACTAGTTTATGGTTTTTGTTCTTAGTAACGCATAGTTATAGTTAGGGCCTGTAGAAGTTTGTAAATAAGGGTGTTTAATTTTCGTGATTGAAAATGTTGAAACAATCGACAGTAGAAATTCACATTTCGTGAGTACAAGGGTAAATTTCTTGAGAAGCTAAAATGCACTAATTGTATTCTATGACGTTTTAAAACTTTAGACTTAAACCTTGCACTAATGCATGCTGCAAGCTGCCTAGGTAAAGTGCAATTCCTTTTAAATAACAACCATCCTCTAATACTGTTAATTATATATTGATTTATTTAAGTTTTACACATAACTTACTTCTCTCACATTTTAAAGCACACCAATCAAAATTCTAATAGACACATGTACAACTATGAAGAATTTGATTTCTGAATCATTCAGTTGAACTTCGCTAGGCATATGGTAAGAAGAGCTCCAAATTCTTTTTCGTTAGATTTGTTCGATTATTGGTTAACACAGAGATTTTTTTCTAAACTCTCAAATTTTGCATTTGAAACTTTGCTGCTCTTTCCAATACTGAGATTTTTTTGTGGTACAGTACTTAACGCGTTCGACTTGTTTTAACGAAACCTCTCAGCCCGAATACAGCAAAAATGCAAACAATAAATGGCTTTGTGATAGTGTTAGTTGTATTTCTCTGCTAAATTGCAAACCATGTTCGCGCAATTGCTGTCATATACGAAGGATTCAGTGTACTGAATCCTAACATTCTCAGTACTTGCGAGTCCAAGTATAGATTTTGAAGAAGAATTATTCCCTTTTTCTCTCGTTTAGGTATTATTTTCGTGCGTGAATGAATAAAAATATTGTAATTTCTCGAGTAGAGCCCAGAAGTCTTGGATGAAACCAAAATGTCAAAGTTTCGTGAGTATTTCGTTACAATATCTGAGGGTATTTTTGAATACAGCATTTTGTGAGATAAGCCATGATATATAAGAATGTAATGCCTTAGTCTTTATAAACATCATGAAAAACACAAGCTGAAAGATAAATAAAAATACTTTCTTCTGTCTTGAAAACATATTGCATATTTTGTTATGTATGAATAAGAACTTATTAGCGCAAAAAAATAAATTAAATTACGAGTATAATACATTGTGTAGGACAAAGCAAATGTAACAATGAGTAGAATGATGTTATGGAATAAAATATTAGTCTCGTTGGTAACGTGTTTTTGACTACCAGAAGTTGACGCCATTTTAGGTAAGTGAAAAAATAAACCTATATCATAGCATTTATCGTGATATGGGGAACATGTGATATATAGTAATTTTATTTCCAGTAACGGGTATCATTATCAGAATTTACGAAAACTGGTATCTTGAATGTATATCCTTTAGAATTTAGGAATTTTATTTTATTTCTGTCCTTTAGGCTCAGGTCATATATCCTTTAGAGTTTTAAAGTTCATAGTCCTGTTTAAATAAGTCGGTTATCCCTAGAAGATTCACGTATTTGTAGAACACAGACGTTTTTTCCCGCTGGGACTCTACGTCACATATTTTCTGCAAGTGTACTTCCCACAAGTCATTAACCTTGATTTGTGTTTATAAAGTATAGTGTTCTGCAGAAAGCAACAACCGGCCATGAATAAATGTTGAATACTCTCGTATATTAAATTCTTAGGTTAGATGGTATCATATGAGTCATGCACATGTTGATAGACCTATCAAACAATAATATATGTTGGTAAGCATACATACATGTGTTTATGGAGGGAATGTGTCCTCTGAACAAGGGAAGCTGTCTGTGTTTAGTTACGTTAGAAAGGTATAAATATCGACAAACTAGAATTGGAACTTTATGGAAGTGAGCTCTTAGAAAGAATCTCTGATACTGAAGAAACAGATTCGTTTGAAATTAAAAATTCGCGGAGTGATGATACAGATGATGAAGAATAGGTCATATATCATATATCAATATGATAGTGTGAATACGATGGGGGCAAAGCCAGATGTCGTCTTTACAGCAAAACCAGGGGCTACAAACTAAAGGTCTAAATGGCGCAACATCAAGTCATCTGAGCCAGAATAAGAAATTTATGTATGTCTACAAGGGTGTTGATATTTGAATATAATATGGATGAATTTGTTCAACATCAGTGTATTATTCACCATGATGTATTACATAAAACGCAATTCACAGTGGATGCGAGGAGCCTCCATTGGACCTACTTGAGACAAAATTTTATTGAGCCTTGTAGGGTTAAGACATCTTAACCATTGCCATAGAACGTCATGTGGTGTATATCAAAGATATCTGTACAACAAAATATAAATAAATTAATTTACATTGGCTTGAAACTACTATTGCCATTATTAATACTTTACCTTTTAATACGTTATAACCTATCTAGTGTCCATTGGATATTTAATACATCTACATAAACTATAGCTAAACTTAAAAAAAAATGTATACAAGATGAATATTCACTTGTGTTATAAGTACAACGTAGTTCTCAAAGTGTGAAACGAAACTAAATAGTGATTAGTGAAACTAATTAAGGAAAGTACAAACATATATTTACGACCAAAAATAATAGGAAATGTTGTTCCTTACAAAGGGTTTCATTACAGCAAAAATACACCACAGTATTTAGAATAAAAGTATTCAGAGATAACATA
Organism: Lepisma saccharinum; assembly: GCA_022664845.1. Classification (NCBI taxonomy): domain Eukaryota; kingdom Metazoa; phylum Arthropoda; class Insecta; order Zygentoma; family Lepismatidae; genus Lepisma; species Lepisma saccharinum. Next base: position 5,834 of record JAGDQP010028563.1, on the reverse strand, counting down.
GTTTTCAAAGGCCCAATATGAACTTCAATTCGTATTTTGACTCTACTAATTTTAAAATTGTGTCTTTACTCACATAGCAAAACTTTATATTTGGATTTTAATTAGACTTCTTTTAAGAAACATCTCTCAGAACAGCACGTCAGGTGTCTGGTTTGAACTTGTTAGTCGGGCTCGAGTAATTGAACTAAATACCGGAGTGTTCGGTTAAAAATCGAATTATTTTTAACCTATAACTTGCTCTTGTTTAGTTCTAGGAAAATACTGATTATCACTACTGCAATCTCCATCAAACAGTAAAACAACTAAGCCATAAATGTTGTTTCGAACCCAGAGAGTGTTTAGAAGTGTTTTTAATATAGTCATTTTATACTATGCATCAGTAGTGGCTCGTGGCTTGATGGTGCCAAAAGTTCAGCACCAAAATACTGAGGTTTTCCTGGTTTCAGTTGAATGCTGAGATGGTAACTTCTGTAAGGCCAGGATCGCTGCCTTTCAACACCCTGGCTTCTACCCTGTCCCGTCCTGAACCTTAGATGCCTAAATGCCAGAAATAAATTTAAGGGAAAAGAACATGCAAATCCAAATCAGTCAAACCGTTTAGAAGATGTGGAACATACATACTAGGGACATTCAGTAATTAATGCCTCCAAGCTCACAACTTGGCCAATAGTACTGAAACATTCTGAACTATTTACCATTAATGCGCTGATGTTTAAGTTATATAATCTCACTTGTTTCACCTGCTATCTCTTCTCGTTCCAGAGTACTGGAGCTATTTATTTCATCCACTGGCGACGTCCGATTGAAACAGCGGGCTGTAATTGAATTTCTGACTGCGGAAGCTTGTGCGCCCAGCAACATTCATCGCTGTATGACTGCAGTTTACGCGGATGTCTGTGTTGACGTCAGCACTGTGCGGTGGACAAGGACTATGACAGACCAAAATCCAGCCGCATCAAACCTCATGATCAGCACAGAAGTGGACGGCCCGCAATGGCCTCTAATGACGATCATCAACATCAGGTGGACGAGTTGATTCGGGGCAATCGCAGGATTAAGCAACGCGAGATCGCAACAACGCTCGCCATTTCCATTGGTTCAGTGAACCACATCATTAAGGACCTTCTGCGTTACAAGAAGATGTGCGCTCTTTTGTACCAAGGCAACTGACGCCTGACAAGAAAGTGTCAAGAGAGAGAATCTGTCAGCAGCTGCTCCTGCGATATGAACAGGAAGGTCACGACTTTCTTCACAGAATTGTTACTGGCGACCAGTCGTAGTCGCACCATTACGACCCGGAAACGAAGCGTCAGTCGATGGAGTACCGCCACACGTTCTCTCCTCCGCCAAAAAAATTCAAAGTTGTCCCATCTGCTGGCAAAGTGTTGTTCGCCCTGTTTTGGGATTGGGATGGGGTCGTGCGTACTGAATTTCTGAGAAATGGTTAGACAGTAAACTCAGATCGCTACGTTAACACCCTAAAGCGACTGCGGGACAGATTGCAACGCACTCGCAAAGATAAACCACGACAATTGTGAAACATGACAATGCCCGTCCGCACAGAAGCCACAAAACTCAAGAAGCACTGCAGCGCCTGAGGTTCACGGACATTCTGCCTCATCCTGCCTATAGTCCGGATCTTGCGCCCTGCGATTTTGGGTCTTCCCCAAACTTCAGGATCATCTCAAGGACCAACACTACAGTTGTTACGCGGAGGTGCAATTAGCAGTTCGGCAATGGTGTCACCAATAGCCACCACAATTTTTCGCCGACGGCATGCAAAATCTTGTTTCGCGTTGGAGCAAGTGTGTTACACGTAATGGGGACTATGTTGAAAAATGATGCCACAATTTGTAGCTGACATTGGAAGCTTTCCACTGATACCTGTATTGGTGCTATCTGTCTTACACAGATAAAGGTATCACCTTGTATGCATTATTTTCTGAATCACCCTTGCATATGGATAAAATGATATTTATTTATATACAGATTGGTGCGTTTTCCACATTCAACAAATACTCTTTTATTATTTTTTTTTCACATGCGATTGTTTTGCACACAAGGATGTGGAAAGTAAAACCTAGTCTTTAAATAACACGGAACTCAATGCATCTTTGTTTTAATATTCTGATCTAACAGTACAGGTACGTACGCAGGAATTTATTTCGTGCGAGGCCATGACTTTTGAGGGATTCAATTTAATTATGAGAGTATATTATGTGTAAAATATGTAAAACCAGTCAACCTATCAGTGACTTTTAATAAATCACTATCCCGATAACTGATATATCCACAACTTTCATAACATTTTATAAAGTATTCGTTCTCTGTGTATGAGGAAATAATGATACTATCCCATTATACTCTTGTCAAATTAATGGAAACATTAAACTAACTCTTAATTGTTTATGAGGCAATTTTCATAATAATTGACCACACTCTTCATGAGAGAAAGTTAAATGCAATTAAATTGATTAATCTTAATTTTTGTACATTTCCTAGGTTGTCTTTCTGAAGTAAATGTCAAGCTTTCACAAACTCTTCACAAGTTATGCATTAACTGTCCTATTTCTATAGCAACGTATTTTCTCTAGTTGTTTATAAAATGTCTATTCTGATCCCTGAAGTATCAGCCAGCCTATATAATAATAACGAAGATTCGAGTTTGGTGATAAGTCTCTAATTGCGAAGAACAAATCTTGAACTTAAAACAATATAGTTTTCTAACTGACTTATCGGCTTTCTGTTGTTCGTTGACCCTTTCCTTTCTTTGATTGTTTCTACAAACGATATTAATGACTAAAGACTTGACGATAGCTGTTAACAGTATCAGTTTCTTTACTTCTCGAGGAAATAAGCATTTGGACAGTCTTCTGCAAATTATGAATTTCTCTTCAAACGAAGGTCTCCTACTGGTAACTAATCTTCCTACAACCTCGGACATACAACAATTTCATGAAGCTACTCGTCAGGATAAATTAATGCTATCTTCTTCTTTAACAAGATATGACACAACTAATTTCTGACTTTTCCCTAACGATTTGCCTGACGCTGATGGGGCCAGAACATTTAGCTCTCCTTCAGGCCTTAACAATGAACACCGAAGGTGTAGAGGGTTTAAGATTATGAACATCAAAGATTAAACTATTTCCTTTGACAGCGTCACTTCGCATTACTATTACCAACTTTCTCGTACAACTAATTGCGCAAGTTAGGAATTATACGAAATGTCGTGTTCATTGATAATTTATTACTGTTTATTATCTCCGTTATGTTTTCAGCATCATTATCCTCCTGTACTTTATTAATATGTTTTTTTTTTGAAAATCCTAGTTTAAGTCCATAACTCAGTACTACTTTCGGGACAGGATCAGCATTTCCATCTATTGAGCACTGCGCCAAATATACGTTTACTTCAACAGGTAATCAACTCAATGTCACTGTTTATTTGATTATATGGATACAATTCTTCCTACTAATCTTATTTCAACTGTTTAATAGTTTACTATATAATTATTAATAAATATAATATCTGTAATTATTATTATTAATACTTAAAAATAAATGAAACAATTCTTTGTCCGTAACGTCATTTCTACGGTGCATTCTTTTGGCAATTGCCTACTACACACTATAATGAGCCAGTCTTTAAACTGGCGCATAATTGCCGCATCTCTGAAGAATTTTACCCAGTCATGCGCAGAAACATTTTTTTTAGGCATTTGGGAGTGCCATATTCTAGCTAGCTCTAACGTTATTCGGAGAGTATCGAATCATTGCTTGGAATTTCACAGGTTTCATTGGAACAGGTTACAAATATAGCGAAGAACTGTGCTTGTATATGATATGAGATAATCAAATATACAAACTTTTCTTCCTTTATTCATTGGTAGTGCTATGGCACACTGGCTCTCCCTCAGTGGCCGCGGCTGCCACATACAGTGCAAGAGGTCCACTATATGAAGCAGTATTTATGTAATTTGCGTATTCCAATATTATTTTACTCACTTCGGTATCCGGTAATCTTTTGATTATAGCTGTATATTTCTGATTTTGGATCAATTACTTAATCTAATTAAGTTATAATAAGGTAGTTTAACTTTAAGATCAAACAATGTTTTAATTACATCGTGGCATTTAAAGATCTGATTTATTTGAAGAACTAACATTTACTTCAAACTTTGTCTAATAGAGACCTGCGGAAACGTGTTCTGAAGATATACGTTTGTAGTAAAGTACTTTTAAAACATCACAAAGAGCCTGTTCTATGGAAGAAATTGTGGTATAAGATTGTAAACAGGTAGAACGAGCGATTTATAATTATAAATTAATATACAAATAAAAGTAATCATTCTCAGTTTAATAGTAACAAATTTTATGATAATATGATAGAGCATATTGTATTGTATTTGGTCTTCCGATTTTACTTATTAGTGACAAGTAATTCCGTTGCTATAATCGTGTTCGAGTACTTTCATTTCTGTTTCAATTTTCTTCTTGCTTCTAATATTTGACGTATTTTAATATTCATATTTGCTACACGGAAAAAAATGAATTCTAACCTAGTGAAAATTTTGCTAGGTTAATGACGAAAAGGGTTGTAGGTAACCGACTAGTTGTTTATCACAACACATTTCAGAGATGAAAGTACCGGATACTGTAGGTAAATGGTAACCCACTGAAAAAGGTTAACGGAAATTTGGTTAAAAACAACCAACACGTGGGTAGTAATTTACCTACAAGTTGGGTAAAGGAAGAAATAAACAACCAACACGGTTAATTCAAACAATGTGACTAACCCACTACTCGGTTATGTGAACCGTTTAATGCGTAGGTACATTTAACCTTGTAAGAGTTAGTTATTATTTAACCCAGATGGCGGTTAGTTGAACCGAGTAGAAAATTCTCGTGTCGTTTGTCGTCTGTTGAAATTTGAAAACGGCGAACTGGAGAAAGTGTTGTAGCGTTCAGATATATATTATGATAAAAAGAAGAGAGAAGAGATCGTGCAATTTAAAGAGTCCAGTAATACACGCAGACGTTTGAAGGTAAGTGTGAATCTTCTTCGTTAATTACTAAGCTTATATGATTCACTTGAATGTAAATAGATCTTAATAATAAAGCATTTTGTGGGGCCCACTTCCATCCTACGTTCCAGATATTCATTTCAGAAGCTTTGAGCAGTATTTAGTGTAGTTCTTTACTATTATCTTATACCAAGTTACTGAATTTTATTTAATCTATGCTATTATCTTTTCGACTACAGTTCCGAAGAGGGGGGGGGACACTCAAACATCACCTGATATTAGTGCAGTTTAGATACTTCTGCCATAGACTACTGCATGAAAACACCTACTGCATATGGCATGCTTTGCATTCCTATAGCCAAATGAAATATACTAAAATGCGTGTACAATACCAAAAACAGGATTTCATGTGCAAGAGACCATGTTACCTCGGTAAACGGTGTATAGAATTGGCCCACCCTACGCATTACTAATTTCAGATTAGTAAAGTTAGGTTTGTTTTCCTTGTTTACGTTAGAATTGTAAAAAAAAGTAGCTTAATTTATACGTGAAGAGAACGTCTGTGAACTTATCCTAAAGTTTGTCATCCTAAAGTTCCAAAACAGCGAGGCTCGTCCCCAGGACTTTTTGAATGCTTCTGAGCTTCAGTGTTGCAAACTACTTTGAATTATTATTATTAATAGTGGTAGTGCAATGCTGGTAATAGCAGTAGTACTACTACTATTAGTACTACTATTAGTACTATTACTGTTAGTACTACTAGTACTAATAGTAGTAGTACTACTGCTATTACCAGCATTGCACTAC
>JAGDQP010028562.1:12256-24046 GCA_022664845.1 Lepisma saccharinum | reverse complement strand
ATGAAGGAGCAAGTGACTCAGTAAAATCACAACGCAATACTTTTTCATGTTACGTTAGTTTCTTTACATCTCTTCTTGAAGAAAAAACCAAACCGATTCACCGAAATTCATATATCCACACTTCATCATCAGGCATTGTTGGAATGCATAACCTTACACGGGCAAAAATCAAGCATTCATTATACTGTAATGTTGGGCTGCATAACCTCCCAGGGGCAAAAGGACACCCAAAAAGAAAAAAGACAATTCGAGTCGTCGAAATTTATCTGTCAACCTTGCACTTATATTGAGTTTATTAAATAGAGTTATTGAGTGATCTATTTTAAGTATAGTGGGAGTGGGTTTAATATAATATCAATATACGTATGTTGTACGTATATAATTGGGAAACACACGAATAATTTTTTAACTAAATACACTTAACTGCGCTGTTCAAGTTAAATGAGAAGCCACTTATTCCTTTTTAAATGCACGCCTGTTTGTTTTCCTACAACGTCTGTCGTAACTGGCAGGATCCCTCTTTATCATCCACCAGTAGTCTCCAACCACTGTGATATTTTATCTGCTTTGGTATCTGTTCTCCATTTCAGAAATATCCTTGTAAAATCTTTCCCTTTTCTCCTCGCTGACCTTATCAAGATTGTCGAAGAAAATCGAGATGAAAGTGAAGAAAATGTACCTTGAAGATCATGTTACAAATAATTGCACGCAAATGGGTCAACAATATATTTTACAATTCTTACAAGTGTTTCCGAGAAAGTTATTTATAACGTTTTTAAAACTTACCCATGCGTTCTTTTCCAATTCAGTCTTTGAATTTTCAAATGTTTCATCTACTAGTAACTTTCTAATTTGTGGCCCTGTAAAAATACCTTCCGAAACTTTTACCATACTCTGTAATGGGAAAGTTTTAGCTATGTACTGAAAACATTGCCCATTCTTGTCCACAGCCTTCACAAATTGTTTCATAAGTCCCAGTTTCAGATGGAGGGATGGAAGTAACATTTTATTGCGATCAATAAGTGGATTGTGCATTACACTTTTATTACCTGCAGACAAATCACATCGCTGAGGACACTCTCTCACATTCCAGTGCTTGTTTCTGGCTCTACTATCCCATTCACATAAAATGCATGGGTATTCATCCCGGCTTCGTTCCTATTAGAAGACCAATGACTTTCAAGTTCCCGTCAACAGACCAACAGTGTTCTTCGTATTTTAACTTTGAAAGTATTTATTTGAAGGTATTATACGTTTCTTTCCACGTAACAGAGTATGCTACAGAAAGTAATCCAAGTTGGTTTCCATTATGTAGAAGAACTTTTAGACTGGATTTTGAAGCATCTATAAAGAGTCTCCAATCGGATGCGGTATAAGAGGCACCCAATGAATCCACAACAGCTGGAATGTTGTTGCGGAACACTAACCCGTCTTCTTCAGTGAAATACGAAAGAAATTCTCTCTCTCGGAATGTATATCATGAGTAATGTGTCCCACTGACCAAAAGGTGTTTCAAACGAAGTCTACAACCAAGAACATCTGCACTCTCCACTCGCATGGAACATCTGCTTCACTACTACTAGATGATGAAAAATCATCCACAGAGACTGGTAGGTTGGAGACCGTTGAGGTGACAACGATTTATCTTGATCGCCTAATTTGATAGCAAAATAAGCCAAGTACGCTTTCTTTACGAAACTTGTAATAGGGAGTCTCTGTTTGAGTACAGCGTAACTGTCACACACATAACATAAAATATCAGGGTCATTCAAACATTTACCTGATGTCATTTTGTAACAACTGAGTTACAACGCTGCCAAAATAAGTACATGAAAACTTGTTTAATAGCTAGCTTGAGTCACTTAACGTTAAACAGGAAGACACAACACTCCCCAAATTATTACATGAAAAGCTTGAACAACAATTGAATTTCAGTGCCCCCGAAAGTCCTGCACTGAGAAATGACCACTCTCCAACTTCTACAGTGATCTCCTATCATGCACATGCTTCATGCAACTAAAGCGGGTGTCACGGGTGTGGGTGCTTACGATTTCTGTCTTGCGAAGACATTTACCGAGGATCGGAATATGTAAGTAGAAACAAAGAAGGTGAAAAGGAAGATAGAGAAACGCGACAAGAATTTTGTTGAAGAGGGCAAAAACCAGAATATGCGTTGCTGTATATTCTGAAAAAATCCCTGTATCGAGCTAACTATGAAACATTACCTGGTAAAACCACGCATGCTGCAAAGGGTGGGAAAACCCAGGTAATATGTCTGTATTGACTCTACTGTGAATCGCATCCTGAAAGCAAGTGTCTGTGTTGAACATGCATCGCCGGTCAACTGCTGCATCTCAGGTGAGTGGCTTCTTCATCCAAGGGCTGCATTAACGGAGCGGGTTGCCCTCTCCGTCGTCTCGGTGTCCCAACCTGCGTACACAGGAGTGCCAGGAGTCCACAGGTGACCAGTCCCCAATTGTTGGTCCAGTCAAGTTATCTGTAATGTCCTCCCCATGACTACAGAAATACTTAACTGAAGTCGCTCTTAAAAGGGGTATTGTTGTTTTCCACGACTACAGATGGTGCTGGGTTCTTCGCCTCGCTTCGCTGTCGCCCGGTTTCCCGGACATTTGCTACCACGGTTGCTGCTGACCAAGTTGGTCATGCTTCCCTAGCTGCTTCTTTCAAATCGACCATTTTCAAATGGTTCTGAGCCCGACGTGCTTACTAATGGTACTAGGTACTTCGCTTCGCTGTCGCCCGGTTTCCTGGCCAGTTGTTACCGCGGCTACCATTGACCACGTTCACCAGGTTTCCATAGTTAAATGGACTGCTTCTTCCAGTCTTATTGTCTTTATCACTAGACGGCTATTCTTCGCTGGTGAATACAACTTCCTGCTGGCGTCATCACATCACGGACGTTTTGAGGGCCACACAGCTGAGAAGCGATGCCATCGGACCGCGAGCGCACACCGTAGGTGTGCCTCGCACTGCACTGATGATGATTGATTTTTTTCATATATAGTCATGGTGAGGCCATGACTATGCCCACTTAAAGGGTTACGTTCTTTTTTGGGAGGAGGGTTTGAAATATGGTGTAGATTACTGGATTGGTGCTGGTCAAGGAGGTTTATCTGAAACACTTTATTAACAGCCATTAAAAAACTTCGGGACATTACGATTTTACATCGTAATCATTAATCATCGAAAATGCCATCATGATATTATGCAGTGCTTACACACCACAACCACAACACTTATATTGTTAATGTTCACTAATGTATGTTATCGTCTGTCCCCGGGGTGGTTCGGATCACTAATGTGAGACGAGATGAACCCTGTTAGTAATTGATAGATTACTGTGCAACGGATGGAATGATAACATCTGGTGGTTGTGGAGTTGAAAACGGAGTCAGGTGAGGAATTTCTGGGTGGTTGCTGGGAAGTACGGTGAGATAGATGCGCATGATGAGGGATAAGGGATTGATGATGAGAGGAGGATGGTGGAAAGTATATGTAGCATCGTGATGCATGGTGTAAAGCAGTAGAGGATGGAAGGTTTCGTATCGTTTTGTGATATATCGTTGTAATGATTCTATATGGTAATACGGGCGTATGGGGGATGCTAATACGGTCGTATAGGTCTGCAGTAGGACTAAGTAATTTAATTCTATGAGCAATGCGGAAGGCGTGACGTTCGAGATTGTTTAATGTATCATAGAATTTTCGAGGGACGGAGATCTATGCAACATGGCCGTAGGTGAGGACAGGACGTAGAAATGCCTTGTAGGGGTTGAGAATGACGATAGGTTTCGGTCCCCATGATGTGCCACTGAGACGTTTGAGAAGATTTAGGCGATCGTATGCTTTGTTTATGATATCTTTGAGGCGGGGGTTCCATGTGAGATGATGGTCATTGGTATTTTACTTTTTTAGTGGGTTTAATGCGAGTTTGATTTAGGTTGAGATTTAGATGAGTGGGATTACGTCGGACTTTGGAACGATGTTTGGCTATGAGGAAGATAATGGCTTGAGTTTTGCTAACGTTTATGGTGAGGTACCAGGTGTTACACCATTTGCTGAAAGCATCAATCGCAGGTTGTAAAGTTTTGTTAATTTGTTGAATGGTTTTCGCTGTGGCAAGAAATGCGGTGTCGTCGGCATATTGATATATATGAATGTTTGATGGCAAAGACGGTAGGTCTGAGCTGAAGAGGAGGTATAGCAGAGATGAGAGAGCTGATCCTTGAGGTACACCGGTATTGAGAAATATTGGATGTGAACTGATGTTGTTAATAGTGATACATGCGAGATTGGTGAGAAAATTATAGACGTAGCGAACATAAGCAATGGGTAGTCGAAAGTTGAGTAATTTGCATATAAGTCCCTGGTGCCATACCTTGTCAAATGCTTTTTCTAAATCAAAGACCACTAAACATGAAGGTTTGTAGTTGTTATATTGGTTTGCTATATGGTTGGTAAGCTGGAGGAGTTGGTCCTGGATGCTATAGCCCAGGCGGAATCCTGTTTGATGGTCGGGAAGAAGATGATGGTCATGGAGATGTCGGTGAAGCCTTTTTACTAGGATGCGTTCTAGGATCTTTCCAAGAGTAGGGATTATTTGGATCGGTCGGTATGAGGAAACTGAGTCCGGAGGTTTGTGAGGTTTTAAGAACATGAGGGTTTTCGAGGTTTTCCAGTTGCCTGGGATGAATCCACTTCGTAGGACGAAGTTGAATACTGTGGCAAGGAGCTGTAGCAGACGATATGGTCCTTCTTAGATATGCCTGTAGGTGATACCATCCATATCAGGAGCAGTATTTTACTTGTTGGCTGTAGTGGTGATAATATCTTCAACTGTAATTGGTGCTGTGAGTTGTTTGTTCTCATTGATCTCATGTCTCTCATGAGGCTGTAGTTCTGGTGCGTCCAAGTTGACACGACGAATAGGATGGTTTCTGGCTGGGATGGTAAGCGGCGGCGTAAAGACTTCCTGGAGATGAGCTGCAAAGGGATCTACTTTATCCTAGTCAGATTGTAGAGGCTGGTCATTCTGTATCAGTGGATATGTTGCGGCAGTGCGTTGTCCAGTTAAAATAATGAACCTTTTCCAAATTTTTTTTTTGGATGTGCAGTATCGTTGAGGTGGTTGCAAGTTTTAACCCATTGATGGAGTTTTATGCATTCAGATAGTTAAGAACGGTGCGCTGAAGTTGACGACGTAATTGAAGAGAGACTGGGTTGCGAGTTCGAATGTAATCACGGAAAAATTGACGCGAGCGACGTATTAAGGTAAGGTATTGTGGAAGGATTTTGGGTCGGTGTGGTGTCGAAGTGGTAGTAGGAATATATAATTCTGATGCCGATTGAATAGTTTCGCAGATGGTGTCCACAGTTTTGTACAGCTCGTCTTCTGTAGTGGGTGCAGCGGTAGTTCGGAGATGTTCAGCGAGGTAGTTGCGATAGGCGTCCCACTTGGCGAAATCATTGCGGGGTGCGGGACCGAGAACGAGATGATGATGTATTGTCTTGTCGTAATTTCCTGCCAGTAACCGTTCGCCATGAGCCGGGTGTTGGAACCGTTTGGGCAAGTGCTGGGTGTATTCCGTCCGCCATAATATCAACGCGTCCTGTTGCCGAAGTCCGTGAAGGAAGCAGGGAGAAAAAGTTGAAAACGAAAAACAAAATGGCTGATGAAATGAGCAGTCTTTGTGCAATGACTGTTTTCTCCAGCTAACTTCACCCTCCGACAACGAAAATTGTCGTCAAACTCAATTTGGGGGTACACGTGCCTGTCTCGCCTGTGCGTATTCAACACTGGGTCATCGGTAACACGCTAACCATCCAAAGTTAAGCTAGGTTTGGTTATGTGATGATTATTTTTTACAAATTAACCGCGGTGAGGCCGTGGCTAAAACCCGTTGAGAGATTTATGCCCTGTTTTCGGGAGGGAGACTAGAGAGGACTACTTGGGCTATGGAAGAGTTCAATTGGATGGTCTAAGGGATGTTGAAGCATGTTTTATCATTTATTTATTATATCAACAATATCAGGATGTTATAAGCTTTGCGCCTATAACCATGCAGCAGATATAGTAATCAAAGTGACACTGTGGTGGCAAATGGTGATGATGTGCCCTCATACGTCACAATAATGGACAGAACGGATGCGTGATTATCTTCTCGTTTATTTGTGACTCTAGACATTGATGGGAAAACAGATGAGCCCTTGTCGAACATTGATGAGTACAGTGCTGCAATGGTGATGTTAGGTGAAGTGATATTCGTGAATGACAATGTGATATGAATTGGGATGCTAGTCTGGATAATTCATTGGATGTGCAGAGAAATAAACATAGGGCCCTGAATATGTTTCTTGGAAATTTAGCTTGAAAATGGTGGCTTCTGCAGACTGAATTTCTTGATGAAGTCTAGATATGTCAAATAGAAATGTGTTTTGTAAGGCGAGGGTGATGATTGCTAAGATTTGTTCAACTGTGATTGGATGTTGTGCAGAAGTGATAGATGGTTGTGTTGTTTTCTCAGGTATGCGTAATGGTACTATGTATGCAGGTTCGTCAGGTTCTAGAGTAGGTCGGCCCTTGCATTTGCAGCTATATGTCGGATGTGCTTCACTACAGGTGTTGCATTTAGGTGGATTTTGAAGGTTGGTGCAGGCTGTTGTTTGATGTTGTTGCCAACAGTATCCACATGTGGGTATGTTTTTACAATCTTTAGTGTAATGCTTATTGTACTTTTGACATTTCTCACAGCGCACAGGAAGAGGTGGTGAAGTTCGGGACGTTTCGACTCGATGGCGTTTTCTATAGATGTATGCACCTTCTTGTAGAAGATTGTCGGTGGTTTGTTGATGATTTGTTAAGACTCTGACCATATAGCTGGATGTACCCTGTTGTGTTATGATCCTGAGACATTTGGTGATAATGTGTCCATCTTGCCTTAATTCTTCTTCTGCTTCTGAGTCTGTAACGTCTAAATCTACCCCACGAATGACTACTGATAGCATAGGAAGTTTACGTGGTGGTGGTGGTTGGTGAATCGGTTTGTTTTCGAGTGGTGTCAATTTAGCATGTTTTCCGAAGATTTAAAAACTGTATTTGTTACGGATGGTTGTAGCAAGTTTGGCGTCGGATGACTGAACAATGATTCAATTTCTAGTTGGTATAATGCGAGAGATGGTGTTTCGAGTTACATACTTCAAAAACTGCATGAATAGTTTTCGGTGTTTGAAATTTGGTATCAAAATTTGTCAACAGAAATGAATGGTTAGATGCTGAAGACATGATGGAGCTCTGTAGGTCTTCATGGTTGGAATCGGTGAGAGACATTTGATGATCATGATTGGAATCTGTATCGGAGTCTTGGCGTGTATTGAACTTTTTTGTAGGTGGTGACTGTGAGCTTCATTGGCGATGAATATCAGGTGAGCGTGATTGTGAGCTGGAACGTCCGAGTTTCTCAGTACTCCGTTTGTGTTTTGATGTTGCTCCTAAGGATCCTGATTTAGAGGATGTAGATCGCTGTACTACTGGTGGTAAGACCTGTTTGCCGGATGATGATTTGTTGTGTGGGTTTGACATGATACAATGAGATAGATGATGATCAGCCTCTGTGCAATGACTGCTTTCTCAAAGTTACTCGTACCCTCCGGCACTGAGAAATGCCGTCGATTCTATTGTGGTCGTGCACGTTTTGGTTTCGCTGGTACGTATGCAATACGAGGTCTTCGATAAGAACGCTGACAACCCACAGCTAGGCTAGGTTTGAGTATGTGATGATATATTGTTTCGCGTCTTGCCAATCACCTGTGTGATTAACCCCTCCCAAGGGTTACGCCCTTGCTTTAGGGAAGTGTTATTTAAGGACTGTAAAGCAAGAATGAGTTGATTAGATGGGCTAAGAGGTTTCAATTGACTCTTTATTGATCCTTGATATTCATAAATTTTCTCATCAGGACGTCATAAGTATTGTCCTTATAACCATAGTTATCAGATCTGATGATTATGATATGGTATATGGGTATGATGTGCGATACACGTCATAACACTTTGAATAACAATTGGACGCATGATTGATTGTTCTTATCATCTAGGGGCTTCTCTAGATGTCAACAGGTGAGCCTGACATGTAACATTTATGGGTACAGTGCAATGATGAACATGCTAGGTGAGTGAGTGATGTGATTGATTTTGAATGACGAAGCAAAGCTGTTTAGGTGAGAGGTGAAAATGAGAAGACATGGTGGCCTGAATATGTAGCTTGTGGCTTAACTTTAAAAATTTGTTGTGCTGCCTGCTGGATTTTGAATAGGATGATATCTTTGTTGAAAGGATATAGATTCTGTATAGTTAAAGTGATGAATTGGATGATTTGCTCTGTAGTAGGCACTGGAAGAGAGGAGATGTTGACTTGTGCTGTGTTTTGTTCGGGTATGCGGAGTGGTACTACCGGCATATTGTTTTCTGCGTTTGGTTTCGGTTTCCCTTTGCATTTAAATGAGTATGTTGGATGTTGCTCGTCGCATGTGTTGCATTTTGGTGGATTATGAAGGTTAGTGCATGACATTTTAGGTGATTTTCAGAGCAGTAGCCACAAATCTGTTGATCTTTACACTCATTTGCTGTGTGGTCTCCGTAAGATTGACATTTCTCACATCTAAGTGGCATCGGTGCTGGTGATCTAGAAGGTTCAACACGGTATTTACGTTTATGGATGAATGCTCAGTTTCTGAGAAGGTTGTCTATTGTGCATTGATCTGTAGTGAGAATTCGCACCATGTAGCTGAGTGTTTCAATCTTCGTTATTATCCGGATGCATTTCTTGATGACGTGACCTTCGGTGGTTAGCTCTGCTCGGACTTCATCGTCAGGTGTGTCTGGTGGAACACCGCGGATTACTACAGATAACATCGGAGTTTTCCTAGGCTTTGGTTGCTGTTTGATCGATGATGAGTTGAGTGCCATGAGCTGTGCTTGCGTCCCAAAAATTTCAAAGCTGTATTTATTGTGAATGATTTTTGCTAGGTTTGACTCCGGTGATTTGATTATGATGCCGTTCTTGGTATTAATGATTTCACTGATTTTGTGTCTTGGTACGTATTTCAGTAATTGGTGAAAAAGGCACTTTCGTGTTTGGAATCTTGTGTCGTATTTAGTCAGCAGAAATGGATAGAGCGGAGTTTCTGGAGTTGCTAGTAGGTGATCTTCATGGTCGATGGATATGTTCATTGAATCAGAATCCGATGCTGAGTCACTGATGCGATGTTTTTTCTTAGCTGGTGGAGGGTGAGAACTTTGAATTGGAGACCTATATCTTGAGCTTGTAGAGAGTTGGTCGGAACTACGTGAGTGTTTGTTAGTCGTGCCTACTGTGGACATTTTTGGAGTTGCTATTGATGCTGTTTTAGTTACGTGTTGTGGCATACGATGTTTTGAGTTTGATTTCGGCATGGTGAAAAAGTGATTTGAGAAAATAATAAGTGCAGCGAATGATGATGGCGGTGAAAAGCATCTTTGTGCAATGACTGTTGCAAAAATTCTCAATATATTTCGTACCCTTCGATCCCGAAAAATGTCGTCAGTCCTGTAATGGCCGTACACGTACTAGTCTCTTCTGTACGTCTGCTATACAGAGTCATCGGCAGCACGCTAACATACCATAGACAGGCTAGGTTTTCCGGATTGATTTTTTTTAACCTATCCGCCGCTAGGACCCACCAGAGGGCTGAACCCTCTATTTACTGAAGGGATTTTAGGTTACTGGAAATATGTATTTATAACGTTGTTGGGTTGAGAGCTTTAACTTTATTGCAATACTTTATTTATTTATTCTAATCATAATTAATCATTGGCCATTATGAGCTTTGCTCATAATCATACTATTTAGGTAGGATTATGTATGATTATGGGATGAGAAATGAATATGAGGTGCGTTACACGTCACAACACTTCAGTACACTTAGAGGCGAATTATAGTTTCTTCTTGTCCAGGGGCGACTCTGGACAATATGACAGACAGGTGAAGCCCTGTTAGTACATTTATGATCACTGTGCAACGTATGAAGGCGCAAGATAATGAGGCATATCTAGTATGCTTTGTGCTGAAGCAAGCGCAAAGTCTCGATGGTTTGGTGTGTTTTTATATTGGTATAAAGTGAAAAGCAGGGAGAGGGGTGTATGTGTATGTTGTTCAGGCGGATGATGTATTTCATGAGAATGTAGTATATCATGGATGAGAAGATGGTTCATTTCAAGGCGTTTGTGAATGTATTTGATTCGCAGATCTTCTAAATGTAATAGTAGGTGAGATAAAGTTATGCGGTCATATAAGTCTTGAGTCGGACTGGGGAGTTTCACTCTGTAAGCAATGGGTAGTGCACGTCGTTCCAGTATTTGAAGTTTCTTGTAGAAGTTTTGGTTGGCGGCAAGCCAGGCTGTGAATCCATAAGTAAGGACAGGTCGGAGGAGTGCTTTATATGTATTAATTACAGTGTGTGGTTTAAGACCCCAAGTGGTGCCTGTTAGTCGTTTGAGCAGATTTAGTCTATTGTAGGCTTTACTAATGACCTTTTGTAGATGAGGGCGCCATGTTAATTGATGATCAAGTATGACTCCTAAGTAAATGACTTGTTTGGAGCATGGGATGGGCGTATGATTGATGGTGAGAGGAGTTTGGTTGGATTTCGTTTAACACGAGAACGGCGTTTAGGAGGGATAAAGACTATGGCTTGTGTTTTATGAGAATTAATCGTGAGCCCCCATTCGTTGCACCATGATGAGAAGGTATGTATAGCTTCATTCATAGTTCGGTTGATATGTTGGATTGATTTACTAAGGGCGAGGAAGGCGGTGTCGTCTGCGTATTGAAAAATGTGGATATTAGGAGGTAAGGATGGAAGATCTGCAAGAAATAGTAAATACAAGAGTGGAGAAAGTGCGGGACCTTGAGGGACACCACAATGTAGAAAGATAGGATGTGAGGTGCTAGAGTTTATCGAGATATATGCGATGCGGTTCATGCTTCTACTTTGGTCACTGCTGGGGGTTATTTATTAATTCGTTTCAGTAATGTTTTAACCGACAGTTTTATGGGGCGGGTACTATTGCTTCTTTCTGGTTTGACTATATTTATGGCTGGGGTAGGGGCTAATTATGAATACGATTTAAGGAAAATTATTGTTTTATCTACTTTCAGTCAATTAGGATTAATAATAATAATTTTATCAATAGGGTTCTCTATATTAGCTTTTTTTCATTTATTAACACATGCTATTTTTAGGGGTTTGTTGTTTTTATGCGTGGGGGCTACCATTCATGGGGCAGGAGATACTCAAGATATTCGGTGTATAGGGGGTCTTGTATATCAAATGGCATTGAATTTGTCCTGTTTAAATACAGCTAATTTAACTCTTTGTTGGGTTTCTTGTTTAGCTGAGTTTTATTCTAAGGATTTAATTTTGGAAATTGGAACAATAGCATGAATAGATTTAATTAGATTTTTTTTTTACAATTTTTTTCAACAGAATTAACTGTGTGTTATTCTGTTCATTTAAGATATTATTTAACTGGGATGTAATTTGCCGGCGGTAGCTGTCACGCGACAGGGCATAATGCTAATTTAGTTATAGTTCGAGGAATGTTAAGTCTTATTGGGGCTTCCATTTTAGGCGGGGCTAGTATGAGATGGTTATTATTTTCTTGTCCGTCTGTGGCAGTGTTACCATTGCCGCTTAAAATGGGGTCCTTATTTGTTAGTGGTGTCGGGGCTTGAG
>JAGDQP010028562.1:0-11856 GCA_022664845.1 Lepisma saccharinum | reverse complement strand
CCTCATCAATAAATTGAAATATATAGAAATAGTCATACTTCATCTACAAAATGTCAATATCATGCTGCTCCTTCAAATCCGAAGTGGTGGTTCGGAGAAAAGTGATATATGTATTATGTGACGTAGTAAGCATACCATTAAAAATGATGAGCCAATGATTACATGAAGTTCGTGAAATCCTGTTGCTATAAAAAATGTAGATCCGTAGGTGGCGTCTGAAATTGTGGATATTGCGTCATAATATTCAAAGGCTTGAAGGGCTGTAAAGTATAGCCCTAGGAGGACTGTTAAAATTAAGGCTTGGGTAGTTTGTGTATGATTTGCTTCTATTAGTCTATGGTGGGCTCAGGTTACTGTAACTCCTTAGGCTAATAAGATAGCAGTATTGAGAAGGGGAGTTTGTATTGGATTAAAGGGTTGAATCCCTATTGGTGGTCATGTCGCTCCAATTTCTACTGTTGGGGAGAGTCTTCTATGGAACAAGGCTCAGAAGAATGAAAAAAAAAATACTTCTGATACAATAAATAGGCTTATTCCTCATCGAAGTCGAGTTGTAACTTGAGTTGTATGGAGTCCTTGAAAGGTGCCCTCTCGAGAAATGTCTCGTCATCATTCAGTTATTGTTAATCTAATAATTAGTAAGCCTATAAAGAATAGGTCTGGGTTGAATTGATGGAATCATTTAGTTAACCCTGTAGTGGTACTATATTTGCTATTAGTCGAACTACTAGGGTTACTGGGCGGATAGTGTTTCTGGTAATTTCAATACATACCATAAATGATATTAGGGGACCTGGTGTTCACGCGGGTGAGAGATGGACAAATAAATGTTGATTATTGTTAATTAAACCGTATAATATAAAGGTTAATCAAAGGGGAAGTGCGAGAGTTAATGTAAATGTTAAGTGACTAGATCTTGTAAAAATATAAGGAAATAGGCCCATAAAGTTATTGAATATAATGAATGTGAAGACGGTAATAAAAAAGAGACTTCACTAGGAGCGTTTAATATAGCATTTGCATCATTACATTACAGATTTTTTTCATTATTATCTTAAAGTGAGTTTGAAGGAAATACTCAGGTAATACTCCAAACCCTACGCATAATTAACGAATGATATGTAGGTGTATAAAAAACGAAAAGTTAGAATGGAGTTATCTATATCCCGTTAACTGTTGACTATTTTACTATACAACGTATTTGAAGATTAGGACAATCAAAAGCAGAATACAGAGTACAGTAAGTATGCAATGTTTCGATAAGATAAAATGAATTGTATGTCCGGTAACAGCACAGTCCTAACGCCCTTCCCAATACGGGGGAAGCCCCTTATCTTTGCCACGTCTAAGCACAATGTGTCGAGTCATTGAAAGGTAAAATTAAATTGAAAGGGCGAGAGAGAAACCAGGGACTGTTTAGCATCTTGAGCATTGGGGCAAGCCCATGCAGTCTCTTTTAAACACCATGTACATCACGTCTACAGAAAAAAATATCTAACCTGACTTTAACTAACCCCTTTCGCTCTCTCGAGTACTATCAGTGTTTTCTTGTGGACATTCATTCATAATACAAAGCAGTGTTCGATTTGAAGAGGGGATGTCAGGGAGTTCGTGAGTATTTTATCACCAGTTGTTGATTCCTAATATCATCCCAACCAGGGATAAAATCTTTGTATTTCTACCCATTCAGGTAATATTTTGAAACTTACCAGCAACCACTAGCTTTAGAATCACCCCGTCGTAATTTATAGCTAATATTACCCTGACACCGAATGTCGCCATAAGTATTCCTCCGCATGCTACTATCTTCATTGGGTGTTGATGAATTCGAGTGCGGATTTAACGAAATAATGACGTAGCTTTTCGTAATACTTTATGGATTGCTGGTTGTCACTAAATATTTATAGAACTGTCTGCGACAATTAGTGGTAAAGTAACAAGTGATGTAAAGCGTACATATTCTTCAATACCTAGCGGAAGATGCGGGACATAAAGTAAAGTTTATCAAAGGAAGCTCTTATTTTTCTGTAGAAAGAAGGATATTTCAAGCTTCGCAAGATAAATGCAAAATAGAGATGTACGTTTGTGCACAGTTTATAACACACAACGCACCATTGTTATTTGATTTTCTTTCTCGTTAATACAAAAGTGTTGAAAGGTCATTTGTGCCTTTGTACATAGTACACACGAAATATAAAGCTAGTTTAGCATTACACATCAGTTTGTTCCAAACGCAACACACAGGGAAGGAATTTTGCAGCAAGTAATTCCGCCAGAACCCCTACAGGGAGATGCCACCTCTCCAAGTTTACAAAAACATTAGATATATTACGTCAAATAGAGCAAAGAGTGAAACCTAAATACACACTCACGAATTTGGGTATCACATTCGTTCGAAAAGTTCTGGCGGACATAGCACTCAACATTCCAACCAAATGTATTTTTGGAATCATACTAATTTATTGTTGTGCATCCTACAATTCTTACTATGGAGGAATAAATGTGATATTTTTGCGATTTTTTTAATATGTTTACAGTAGCTATCGACGTATGAACATAATAACGATAGTTAAGAATTTTTCTCACATTTATCAACACATGTCGCGCCTGTCGAAGAACGTACGAAACCATTTCCTTCGGATCAAGAAACGGAGATACCTTCAATATTTCCTACCCGAAGGGAGTAGGAGTTAGGAGATAGGAATTGATTCTGAATGCCCCTATATTTTTGTATTACATGAAATCATAGAGTTAGGAAGAAATTATAGAGAACATACATGGCGTCACATGATGCCAAATTCTGGTTCATCGGTAGCCATATTGTGTGACATGGATGAAGTTCGGAATCATTAACTGTTGCTTCAAAAGCATCTTTTCCTTCGTCGCCGCCATATTGAAGGTCGTTCGAAACCTAAAGGAAGAGTAGCAAAGGTCCTTTTATAGCACCTTTCATGAAGGTACCATTGAAGGTGCCTTTCCGGAAGTTCAGCCATTTAATTTACCCAGAAGACCCAGCGAGACAGAAGGTATGTTACCGCCTGTTTCACCAAAATTACCCTAGATAAAAATGTTACCATCCGAAGTACATTTAACGTAGTAAATATTGGACAGTACTTTGTCTAGCGGCGAAATTGTATAATAAATCCAACTAGTTTTTTTATCACATTTGCATTTCACCGTACTAAATTAAATTCGATTTAATTTTAATTTTAGTGCAGCTTATAGATTTCACACCTCTAAATCAGAAGTGATGAAACATTTCTATCCAAGTATTCAGTCAGTATTTTTATTTTGGAGAAGTAAAGCAAAAATTGGAGAGAAGCAAGTTTAAATGTTCCATATTTTATAGAGAGTTTTAATCTACATTTTGCCACACACTTTCAGTAAAAATTAAGTTAGGGCCGTGTACTTGACAACTCGGCGGTTACATCACCATTAGGGGATCTGACAAATTTCATGTTTCTATAATTCACTGTAGCATATCTATTCTATTATCACTTCACGTTCACCTGGTAATAACTAGCAACCTTTGTTATCGCATTTGCATCATTGCATTGCAGATTTTTGCATTATTATCTTAAAATGAGTTTGAAGGAAATACTCAGGTTGTACACCCTCGTATACTTCCTCAAGTCCGTAAGCGCGATATGTAGGTATATAGAAAACGAAAAGTTAGAATGTAGTTATCTACATCCCGCGAACTGTTGACTATTTACTGTACAGCGAATTTGAAATGAAAATGAAAGGAAGAGAGAAAAAACAAGGACTATATATCATCTTGCGCATTCTGGCAAACCTATGCAATGTCTTTTAAATGTACATGTACATCACGTCTACAGGAACATATCTAAAATAGTTTTAACTAACACCCTTGCTCTCTCGAGATACTATCAGTGTTTTCTTGTGGACGTTTATTCATAACACAAAGCAGTGTTCGATTTGCCGAAGGGGGTCGGGGATCTTCCCTGGTGCGTGAGTATTTTATCACCGGTTATTGATTCCGAATATCATTCCAACCAGGGATAAAATCTTTGTATTTCTACCCATTCAGGTAATATTTTGAAACTTACCAGCAACCAATAACTTCAGGATCACCCCTTCGTAATTTATAGTAAATCGAACCCTGACACTGAATGTCGCCATAAGTATTCCTCCGCATGCTACTATCTTCATTGGGTGTTGATGAACTCAAGTGCATATTTAACGAAATAGTGACGTAGCTTTTCGTAATACTTTATGGATTGCTGGTTGTCACTAAATATTTATAAAATTGTCTGCGATTATTATAAGAAATATGGCGGAAGTCGAAGAGCGTCTCGCGCTTGGAATTTTAGAGGGTAAAATGTAAAGATACATGACCGCACCTAACCTTACCTAACCTCCATTTTCCCATGGTCACGAATTTAAGATAATGTACAAAAAATGCAAAAAGGAAGCAATTATTAATAATAAATATGAGCATATAAAAATATATTTCGAAATAAAGAAAGAAAAAGTGTTAATCTGAGGGGGGTTGAACCCGGACCTTTTACTCAAGAAGCGACCGTCTTGACCATTCGGCCACGAAGCCGAGTTAGGAAATCTTGGTTTCGTCGTTGTATTTACAGTGGGTAGCGTCAGAGCCTGTTATTATGACGTCGTAGGTGATGACGACTTCCGCCGTGTTTACTGTCTTAATCCTCAAGTTTCTGTGACCTCACTAGAGTCCCTCTTTACCGAGTACTGTGAGGATTGCCTTTTTCAATAGGATGATGATTGCACCTAAGAGAAGCAATACTTGGAAAAGTATGTCCCTAAATGTGTGGTCAGTTAATATGGCCGAAATGCCTCGTCCCTTCCGTCTCTTATGCATTTACTAACATTACTAACGTTACCCCGAGTTCATTTTAGTAATGTAAACCGTAGTTACCTTTAACGCGGGTTCCAAATTTAACTAGCGTCAACTTACGACGGTTATCTTATAACGTTAGTAAGAAACGACTGTCTAAACACAAGTTAGTTAGTAGGCACGAATCACTTCGTGAGTTTATTTCTTTCCTTATCGAAATATATAGTATAATAGTGGTGCGTACTACTTTTAAAATATAAAAGAATGATGGTAGGACTAATCTACAAAATGTGACGCTACAATCAATTCATTTGTGTACATTTTTTATAATTTAATCCTATCCCGTGTAACAAGCAGATTCTTTGCTCAATCACGAAAACCTTAACCTGTTTCGTTACAGACAATGGTAGTATAAACGCAATACCCAAGTTAAGTTCGGTAGTTTAAACGCAAGTTAGTTTTACCCATAAGTTTTAACAAAGTAAAATATTAGTAATCCAAACAAAGCATAAGCTTCATTCACCTCTCCAACAAAACAGCCTAAGGTTCCCTCTATTTATATTCCTAACTTTATGAATGAAATTTGTTGCATGTATTCTTACTCTATACATGTTGGGGGGTTTAAAACGAGATTTGGCCTCTGCTCAAGTCTTCTATCCACAAAATTGTTAGAAGCCTTATTATTAGCCAATAACAGTTGTATATCCTTAGTTTAAGATATTGGTGGAGGCAGTAATTGATATCCGGAAGAATTAGATACCTAATTTTCTAATTCAATGTCTATTACCTTCAAATGTCTGTTTCTTCATTTTGTAGTGTGGACTCAAGAAATAATAAATATATTTGTAGTAGTCACACCCCTTGTTATAATCTTGACGCGTCGACCACATTAGTTATGTGGTCTGATCGATTAGGCCAGTGTTTATGGTCGTGGTCCTATGTTTAATCCTCAAATTATAGATCTACGTCGGAAGGCAAGCACGACGTATGACACACTTCAAAGTTTATTTCCTTCAACGGTCTCATGAAAATCTACAAGTTTTATACGTTCATTAATTGTTAGATGGAAAAATGATCTTTAGTTATCCACCCGCAGGTTGGTTTGAAACTTTTTGTTTATTTATTTTACTTGTCACTTATACATATGAGCCACAGGTCGGTTTGTCCATATTCCACGGAAAACATTTACGCCTTCAAGACGGGACCAACAGTTTCTAGTGGACTCCAAATAATTTGTATCCCTCAACGTTTTACTCAGCCGTTAATAGGAGTTAGGCAGTGACCTAGAGAGAACTTATAAAGTGAATTGAATTTGTGGCTACAGAAAATCACCACGAGAAGTGGAACAAAATGATTAAATGTTGTTTGGAGAATTGGGATAGCTATGCAGAGCTACGACTGCTCATCACTAACGGTTAAAGACTGTTCACGTAACAACAAGTTGACTTCTGTTCAAAACAGATTAAGGGAACATTTAATAAAAATAACGTGTAATCTGTTCAATCTTTAATTACATTTTTAACTTACACTTACATACAAAACACATTTTTTATAAATCAAATTCTAAATCACACAATACTTCCTTTCGTCTGTGCCACTGATTAAGAATATTTTTTACAGCCAACTTGTCCTGAGTTGCAGTACACACCACCGAACTACATGATTTCGAAAGTCAGATTTAAAGCCCGCTATCGCTGGATAAAATAGTTTTCTATCCTCCAATTTTTTAAATGATGTTTTAGTTCTAGAGTATGGTCTAATTTGTGTTGGAATAATATTATGGACTAACCAAAGTTAGCCCAGATTACAGTTGGGATTTTAGACTACTTTAAAAGCAAAACTATCATATTATAAAATATATAAAGGAGAGATGATTATTGCACAGTTTTTCATTTTCTTACAAGATTACAGTCAGGTTCATAGTACAGATTATTCCAAATAATCAAAACTATTCCCATCATCATTGGCCAACTTGAATACATTTTTTTAATCTACTACAAAAATGTTTTATCTGAATGAAGCAGCTTTCACTGTTTTTAAAATTGACAAAAGTAGGCCTACTATCATGAGGTCTAAAACAATTTCATTGTTAAAAAGGTATATTCAACCGTTAATAATTTACTGCTGTCGGAAAGAAGGCACGAACTCCTTAAAAAATGTTTCAAGTTCATTTCTGTCTACACTTTCATTATATATCTTTCTCAGGTTTTAAGAAATCAATCTACATGTACTGTGAATGTAGTAGCAATACCATACGTCCGTATTTTGTAAGGACAATCCGCATTTTAAAGGTTCTTTCCGTGTCTGTAGCATATCATGCAAAAAATTAACTAAATGTAAGTATTTTTAATTTAATCAATTGTTGATTGTAGACATATATGGGATTAAAATAACTACCAATCAACAACCGAATTACAATTTTGCATGTGCTTGTGTGTGGAAGTAACCAATAACCCAATGGAAACAACAACCTAGTCAACTTTGTTATCAGGAATTATCACGTAGCAATATTTTAGGCATACCAATATATTGAAACGTAAGACCACAAAAGATTATCCGACCTTGGCAATAGAGAAGATACTAATGTAACAATTACCCAGGGATTTCGCCAGGATTTTCAACTTCGGGGAAGTGTAAAGTCAAAATTGGGAGAGTTCTGAACGTTTTCTATCGATTTTTAGCCGAAAACGCTTTAAAGTACTGTCGAGTCACTCATTCTTCTCTGTCTAGTCAAGTGAGTAAAGTGGAAAATTCCACGTGTGTCAGGAGCTGCTCAAGGTGTTTCCGTGTGATTTATTTAAGCAGTTTGGTAATTTCAAAAAGTACAAGATATCCGAAATTCATATTAATAAAATTCTTGTTACTAATTATGAAAATAAATGCATTTCTGCATAGGATAATGACTGGACTCAGTTATTAGTAGCCCTAATCGTCCACCTTAGGCACATTTGTAAGGTGCGGGTGTAGTAATGGATCACGCCTGCTCACTGCTGGTGGAATAAAGAAATGTCCTATGGATTCTCCTTTCCTCCACACTAGTTTATTTTAGTTCTTAATCCACAGGATCCAGCTGTGGACAATATTTGCATATTTACATTACTTGGCATATTTACAAGTACATTTACGTCTTCCTGGCACGGCATGTTTACCAAATTACCACTCTTTGCTCTGTACGATATTCTGATGTTCGTCGAAATTCAACTTATAAAATTCAACCGTTCGTTGAGCATAAACCTTAACTGTGATCCAAAATATTTCCGATCCCAGACGCTCACTGAGTGCTCAGTCCTTTGAATGCAGCCATTACTAGAGAATCTGAATCGGTCGTGCATATTAATGAATGCTTTGCCACTTATAGTGACAAAGAGGAAAGCAGATGACAGAAGTTGTTACATGAAAAACAAGGCCAGACGTGTTGCAGAATGTTTCACAAACTTGTCTAATAAAGCATTGGCCATTTAAGAAAATTCAAAAGTAAATGACCCAGCAAAAGAAAACACATGTTGTGACTCTGAACATCTCATGTTTCAGTTCGCCAAACATTTCTTGTAACATTAATAACAAAAATGCAAATCCTCACTCTTGCTCCTCAATCCTGGAGCATACAAGACCCAATAAAGTTTTTCAACACAACAAAGTACTTAGTAAAAGAAATCATTTAAAATACATAAAGAAGACGGGATCTTAGCAGAACCTGATCACAGGAAAGGACGTATTCTTCCGGAGAATGTTCTTGAAAACATTAAGCTTCATTTAGCTCATTAATATTTTTTTTCAACGTAGCATACGCGTTTACCAAATACCTTTCATAACAACTTGCTAGTGGCTTCACAACTAACTGTGATCGTTTCATCGTGTCTCCAACTGTGCTATTTTCGAATACTGCCTGATGTAACCTTTCTCCCCTGGTGCTCCATTAGAAGATACAAGTCTGCAACAGTTCCTGTTCGTATTTGCAGTGCATATCTACTAACTGAACAATGGAGAAATTCCAATAGGTCAGAGCACACAGGTGAATAAAGGGTTATTGTGGGCATACCTAATGAAACTGGTCGTTGCGAAAAGAGCAATTGTTACTCCTGAACAACACAAAACACCTTCATTTTTATACAGTTCTGAACACGTGTTAAGACGTATATAAAAAAGTTAGACCTGTGGTTTGATAGTTATATATATATGCACCGAATATAAAATTGTCAAAATTTACATTCAGGACCAGTGTCTTCTTTCCGTCCTCGAATAAGTGATTTGTATAGCACAAATAGCTTGGAAGTTCACTGTATTAGCTTTCATTAGACACCAGAATCATGTTTCTGACTTAAAACATGACCAAGATATGTGATTTTTACACACGATGTAGGGCGTCTGCGACATTGCTTCTTTGGGAGATTGTCCGATTTTCATTTTTTTTAAAAAGATAAAAATCTCACTTGATAGAAAATTCTAAAAAAAAAAAGTCCTGTTTGCATTTCTCATAGATATACCCACTGTAAACATATTGGGAAAATCCGAGAGATGAGGGCACATGGTGCTAGGTGAATTGGCGTGGAATTAGCCCTTACTCTCTTTTGAACATTACTGATGCTGCATGAACCTCCTTAAACCGTTAGTGATGAGCAGTCATAGCTCTGTATAGTTATATTTCTCCAAATAACATTTAATAATTTTGTTCCGCTTTTCGTGGTACGTTATAAAAGAAAAGTTTGTTTCTGTAGCCGCAAATTCAATTAACTTTATAAGATGTCGTACTTGCCTTCCGTAATAGATCTATAATTTGGGGATGAAACATAGAATCCACTACCAGAAACACTGGCCTAATCCCTCAGACCACACGACTAGCGCCAAATGTTTTCATTAGTTCTTGGTTCCATACTACAAATTGGAGAAACAAATTTTTGAAGGTAATAGACAGTGAATTTAGAAGGGTTATCTAATTTTCCCGGATATCAATCATCGCCTACACTAACATTTTACATTAAATATATATAATTGTTACTGACTAATAATAAGGCTTTTAAAGATTTTGTGGAAACGAGACTTGAGCAAAGGCTTACATCTTGCTGAAACCAATAAAAATCTACAAAGATTTTTCTAGGGTTTTTAAACACCATATGGTAGCGAAGCGGGTTACCGCCCTCTGCTCATCTATTTCCAGCCTTTGATAACTAATATAACAATACAATTAAAAGATATGAATAAAGGCCAATTCTGGTGCAAACTCATAGATCCTACACCAAATTGTAGCGAAGCGGGTTTCCGCCCTTCGTTCAGCTAAATGGTACCTTCGTTGAAGAAGTTCACCACCGAGATAAAGCTATACCTAGTGGCTAATTCAATCAATTCTAACCCCGCATTCTTAAACCTACCACAGCCCCAAATAAAAGTTGTACATTATATTTCCCGAAGTTCAATATAATAGGCATACAACTAAATAATTTCTAGTGTTTTGACTTTTGTATTTGATTTCGTATTAAAATAAAAATGTAGTTCTATTGCTAGGCAACGGGAAATAAATAGTGCGCTTTTATTGGTTAATGTAATTGTTGAGCTGCTTTGTTGTTCAAAATATGCAACAATAAAACTTTTACAATTAACGAAAATATTAATAAAGAGCTCACGTAGGATATGCGCATCGCTTGTTATTTGAGTTTGTATTCCATTAATTAAACAAATGTAAGAATTATCTAAAACAACATAAACTAATCAAAAAATACAAAACCGAAGCGGAAAAGCATTGTGAGTTCCTGGGAAAGTTTAATATAGAAATTAATTAGCTGTATGCCTGTTGTATTGAATTTCCTGTTAGAGAAATATAATATTTAAGATAGTGTAGAAATTCTATTTGAAGTTGGGGTTCAGATTTAGATTTGATATTGCGGTAGCAGGGAGGTTTCGGATTGCGGTGATAGATTTTATGGAATTATTCACTAGGTATAGCTCTCAACCCCAATTTTGTCTCTCTTCAAAACTTTTGTCTCTGTTGTAAACTTCCTCATCAAGATAGGATGGAGCTGAGCGGAGGGCGGAAACCTGCTTCGCTACGAATGGGTGCAGTAAAAATCTTAGAATATGTTTGTAGGTGTTGATGGGTTTAAAACGAGATTTGGCCTCTGCTCAAGTCTTCTATCCACAAAATTGTTAGAAGCCTTATTATTAACCAATAACAGTTGTATATCCTCAGTTTAAGATATTAGTGGAGGTAGTAATTGACACCCGGGAAAATTAGATAACTAATCTTCTAATTCAATGTCTATTACCTTCAAATGTTGGTTTCTTCAATTTGCAGTGTGGACTCAAGATATATATATCTTGAGAAGATATATCAAATAAATATATTTGTACTCCTTGTTATAATCTTGAAGCGCCGACCACGTTAGTCTTGTGGTCTGAGGGATTAAGCCAGTGTTTATGGTTGTGGATCCCAGGGAGTATGCTACACCACCCAACACCCCTCTAACACCCTCCCTAGACTTCGACAACACCCCTCTAAGGAAAATCTCTGGACACCCCCCCGAGGGGGTGTTCTTTCGCGACATTTAATAGTGAGAAATTCCAAAGAACTATTGGATAATATTTTATTCTCGAACTCTACGTAACAATGCTGGAATGATCAAACAGTATCAGAAGATACAGTCAAAGGAACATTATAATGTCTCTTTCTTGTCTCACTTCTGAAAAATCATGAATTCAAATTCAAATTGTTTTATTGCCGGGACATTAATATATTTATATATAATATATGGCATCGTTATTTTAGAGTATAATTACATTTATATTTTTGAGCTATTTTTAATAAATTCGTCTATACTATAAACAGCCATGGTAATTAACATATTCTTCATAACATTTTTAAATTTTGTTGTTTCTAGGTCTTTGATTTTCTTAGGAAGATTATTATATCCTTTTTACTCAACTCAACAAAACTTATCCACGTTACAAATTACTCTAATGGCCTTTTTTTGAAGAATAAAAATCTTTTTAACATTTGGATCTTTCCCCCAGACTATTATGCCATAAGCTAAGTGGCT